>QNTS01000081.1:1264908-1308241 GCA_003317085.1 Hucho hucho
AAAAAAGTATTTAGTCAGCCACCAATTGTGCAAGTTCTCTCACTTAAAAAGATGAGAGAGGCCTGTAATTTTCATCATAGGTACACTTCAACTATGACAGACAAAATGAAGAAAAAAAATCCAGAAAATCACATTGTAGGATTTTTAATGAATTTATTTGCAAATTATGGTGGAAAATAAGTATTTGGTCACATACAAACAAGCAAGATTTCTGGCTCTCACAGACCTGTAACTTCTTCTTTAAGAGGCTCCTCTGTCCTCCACTCGTTACCTGTATTAATGGCACCTTTTTGAACTTGTTATCAGTATAAAAGACACCTGCCCACAACCTCAAACAGTCACACTCCAAACTCTACTATGGCCAAGACCAAAGAGCTGTCAAAGGACACCAGAAACAAAATTGTAGACCTGCACCAGGTTGGGAAGACTGAATCTGCAATAGGTAAGCAGCTTGGTTTGAAGAAATCAACTGTGGGAGCAATTATTAGGAAATGGAAGACATACAAGACCACTGATAATCTTCCTCGATCTGGGGCTCCACGCAAGATCTCACCCCGTGGGGTCAAAATGATCACAAGAACGGTGAGCAAAAATCCCAGAACCACACGGGGGGACCTAGTGAATGACCTGCAGAGAGCTGGGACCAAAGTAACAAAGCCTACCATCAGTAACACACTACGCCGCCAGGGACTCAAATCCTGCAGTGACAGACGTGTCCCCCTGCTTAAGCCAGTACATGTTCAGGCCCGTCTGAAGTTTGCTAGAGAGCATTTGGATGATCCAGATGAGGATTGGGAGAATGTCATATGGTCAGATGAAACCAAAATAGAACTTTTTGGTAAAAACTCAACTCGTCGTGTTTGGAGGACAAAGAACACCATACCTACTGTGAAGCATGGGGGTGGAAACATCATGCTTTGGGGCTGTTTTTCTGCAAAGGGACCAGGACGACTGATCTGTGTAAAGGAAAGAATGAATGGGGCCATGTATCGTGAGATTTTGAGTGAAAACCTCCTTCCATCAGCAAGTGCATTGAAGATGAAACGTGGCTGGGTCTTTCAGCATGACAATAATCCCAAACACACCGCCCGGGCAATGAAGGAGTGGCTTCGTAAGAAGCATTTCAAGGTCCTGGAGTGGCCTAGCCAGTCTCCAGATCTCAACCCCATAGAAAATCTTTAGAGGGAGTTGAAAGTCCGTGTTGCCCAGCAACAGCCCCAAAACATCACTGCTCTAGAGGATGGGCCAAAATACATGGAGGAATGGGCCAAAATACCAGCAACAGTGTGTGAAAACCTTGTGACGACTTACAGAAAACGTTTGACCTCTGTCATTGCCAACAAAGGGTATATAACAAAGTATTGAGATAAACTTTTGTTATTGACCAAATACTTATTTTCCACCATAATTTGCAAATAAATTCATTAAAAATCCTACAATGTGATTTTCTGGATTTTTTTTCCTCATTTTGTCTGTCATAGTTGAAGTGTACCTATGATGAAAATTACAGGCCTCTCTCATATTTTTAAGTGAGAGAACTTGCACAATTGGTGGCTGACTAAATACTTTTTTTCCCCACTGTATATGTACATATTCTTATTCCATCCCCTTACATTTGTGTGTATAAGGTAGTCGTTGTGAATTTGTCAGACTACTTGTTAGATATTACTGCAATGTCGGAACAAGAAGCACAAGCATTTCGCAACACTCGCATTAACATCTGCAAACCATGTGTGTGTGACCAATAAAATGTGATCTGATTGATTTGACCCCACAGACAATGCCTTCTGTTCTGAAAGTGATTACATTGCAGGTGTGTCTCAGATAACAAATAGTTTTGTTGTATCAGTTTCATGAAACAAAAGTAACAATGAAAAACATTCCCACACACTGCACTCTTGCAAAGTATAATTTTGTATTGTGCCAACGTCTCAGCCTTTTGTCCTTTTTCAAAGGTCCCCATGCCATTTCCTGAGCTTCAGTCTGAAGACTGCCTGTTGGGGACCTTTGTATTGATGTGGAAGCTGTTTATAGTCTGTTCCCTGCAGTAACCCTGCCGTACAGCTGATTCCCATGGGGCTCTGCTCAAAAGTAGCGCACTAGGGAATAGGGTGCTATTTGGGATATAGACTGTCTGCTTTCATTTCCCCCAACTGTCACTCAAATTTTCCTCTGTTCCTTCTTTTCTCCATCCGTGAAAGATGCTGGTGTCGCGTCTCACAGTGTATTTCCTTAAGAAGTGTGTGGTAGTGACTGACCGGCGCGTGAGGCTCATGAACGAGATCCTCGTCTGTATCAAGTTCATCAAGATGTACTGCTGGGAAACCGCTTTTGCTCAGAACATCCACAGTGAGTGACTGGTTGCACACACACAAACAGCTTGTATTTCATTTATTTTTTGGTCAGGTCACTTGGTCAGGAAAAACAAGGCCCGAGTCATCATATTTATGGCACGGGGCCAGAATCATAATAAATGACTCACTTCCTGTTTTGCATCTGGGTTAAGGTAATTATTTCCAACTGAGAATGAGCCTCTTCTTCTATTTGTACCTCCTTAATTTGACTAATATTGACATTTTCCTCTCGGTTAGGCCAATTCAATTCCAGTCAGTCCAATAAATTCAACCCGTTACCTGAAACACATTAGTTCAAATCCTCCAATCATCAATTCAGATTAGACTCATCCCCGCAAATGACCCAGCAACTCCGTTCCCATTAGATTCCATTGGCTTAGATTCCCTCCCTGTCCTCCAGCATTACGCAAGCCCTGATTGAATCCCTGAGCCCCATGGTTAATTAAAAAAGTGTTTAAAGCTCTTTGATACCTAAAGACCTGCAGAGGGTTGTTCCACTTAGAGGAGATTGAATAATTAGAGGGGGCCATTTCTCACGAGGCTCTTCTTTACATTGTTGATAAGAAGCGTTTGGTGCTTTTAAACATGACTGTAATTAGACAGGTGGGACTCATCCTCATATCAGCCGACCGTTTGGATGATGATGATAATAAAAATAATCATACCAATTATTATGATAATTAATTGGATGTTCATCTTAAGGGACACCGGGTGTTTAATATCAAGAGTTGTGATGTCGTTTTGTTCATTGACATCCATATTACACCTGCTGATAGAAATAGATGGCAGGTAGCCTAGTGGTTAGAGCATTGGGCCAGTAACCGGATGCTCTAACCACTAGGCTACCTGCAATCTATTTTTATCAGCAGGTGTAATATGGATGTCAATGAACAAAACAACATCACAACTCTTGATATTAAACACCCGGTGCCCCTTAAGCCAGTAACCGGAAGGTTGCTGGATCGAATCCCGAGCTGACAAGGTAAAAATCTGTCATTCTGCCCCTGAACAAGGCAGTTAACCCACTGTTCCTCGGGTGCCGGAGATGTGGATGTTGATTAAGGCACCCCCCCCCACACCTCTCTGATTTAGAGGGGTTGAATTAAATGCAGAGGACACATTTCAGTTGAATACATTGTTGGACAACTGACTAGGTATCCCCCTTTTCCAATTCTAATGTGTTATCTAAGTAGGAGTAAATTTAACAACACTGCAGTGAGTCCCAGGAGAATAATTTAAAATGTGTTCAGAGGAGTGGAGTCATGTACTTTCCTGGAGCACTTAGTAGTCTTAGCTGTTTGAGGGGAAAAAAATAAACCTTGTCTTGTAGCCAGAGTGCACTGAATGGACTGTTGAAGCAGCCTGCACATACAGTACCAGTCAAAGGTTATTTTTACTAATTTCTACATTGTAGAATAATAGTGAAGACATCAAAACTATGAAATAACACATATGGAATCATGTAGTTATCATGTAGTAACAACTCAAAATATATTTTATATTTGAGATTCTTCAAAGTAGCCACCCTTTGCCACAGTGACAGCTTTGCACACACTTGGCATTCTCTCAACCACTTTCATGAGATAGTCACCTGGAATGCATTTCAATTATTTATTTTATTTTATTTTATTTGACCTTTATTTAACCAGGTAGGCAAGTTGAGAACAAGTTCTCATTTACAACTGCGACCTGGCCAAGATAAAGCAAAGCAGTTGGACACATACAACAACACATAGTTACACATGGAGTAAAACAAACATACAGTCAATAATACAGTAGAAAAAAACAAATCTATATACAAAGAGTGCAAATGAGGTAAGATAAGGAAGGTAAGGCAAGAAATAGGCCATGGTGGCAAAGTAATTACAATATAGTATTTAAACACTGGAATGGTAGATGTGCAGTAGATGAATGTAGAATGTAGAAAATGTATGTAGAAAAACTGGGGTGCAAAGGAACAAGATAAATAAATAAATACAGTAGGGGATGAGGTAGTTGGTTGGGCTATTTACAGATGGGCTATATACAGGTGCAGGGGTCTGTGAGCTGCTCTAACAGCTGGTGCTTAAAGCTGGTGAGGGAGATAAGTGTCTCCAGTTTCAGAGATTTTTGTAGTTCGTTCCAGTCATTGGCAGCAGAGAACTGGAAGGAAAGTCAGCCAAAGGAGGAATTGGCTTTGGGGGTGACCAGTGAGATATACCTGCTGGAGCGCGTGCTACGGGTTGGTGCTGCTATGGTGACCAGCGAGCTGAGATAAGGCAGGTTTTACCTAGCAGGGACTTGTAGATGACCTGGAGCCAGTGGGTATGGCAAAGAGTGTAAAGCGAGGGCCAGCCAACAAGTACGTACAGGTCGCAATGGTGGGTGGTATATGGGGCTTTGGTGTCAATACGGATGGGACTGTGATAGACTGCATCCAATTTGTTGAGTAGAGTATTGGAGGCTACTTCCTCACCGAAGTCGAGGATCGGTAGGATAGTCAGTTTTACGAGGGTATGTTTTGCAGCATGAGTGAAGGATGCTTTGTTGCAAAATAGGAAGCCAATTCTAGATTTAATTTTGGATTAGAGATGTTTGATGTGAGTCTGGAAGGAGAGTTTACAGTCTAACCAGACACCTAGATATTTGTAGTTGTCCACATAATCTAAGACAGAACCGTCCAGAGTAGTGATGCTGGACGGGCGGGCAGGTGCAGGCAGCGATCGGTTGAAGAGCATGCATTTAGTTTTATTTGCGTTTAACTACTTACGGAGTGGTGGGGCGCTAGCGACACTACCCGGTGAAATGCAAGGCGCCAAATTCAAAAGTTGAATTATTAAACATTCATCAATATACAAGTGTTGCATAGTCATCAAATGCTCTGCTTCTTGGCAATATCACAGCGTTGTCAGATTTCAAAAAGGCTTTATGGCGAAAGCACAACATTTGATTGTTTGAGGGTAGCANTTATATCCATAAATCTCCGTTTGGTTGGCGCGATATGTTCAGAAAATCCAACGTGGTATCGCCCATTGAAACGTGAAGAGAACGCGTTCAAATATACCTATAAACTTTTCCTAAACAAATCAAATACCAGTTAAAATGCATCCTTAGCTATCCTTTTATGAATATTAGCGATAATATTTCACTCGGATGGTCACCTATACCTTATATAAGTAAAATAAAGTGGGGCGTGCCAGCCAGACTCGCGCCCGAGAACTTGTTGACATTTCAGGTCCCCATGCCATTTCCTGTACCTATTCGTTCTGCTTACTCCAATCTCCCTGAGTCTTTGTATATAGACTGCTGACATCTAGTGGAAGCCATAGGTACTGCAGTCTCAGTCCTGGTAACAAATGGATTCAATAGGGAGTGTGTCTAACAGTGCCAAATGTCACCAGAAACTGATTTCCGGATGGTTTTTTTCTCGGGTTTTTGCCTGCTAAATGAGTTCTGTTATACTCACAGACATTATGTTAACACTTTTAGAAACTTCAGAGTGTTTCCTATCCAATAGTGCTAATTATGTGCATATCCTATTTTCTGAGCCTGAGTGGCAGGCATTTTGCTTTGGGCACGCCAGACTCTCCAAAACCGTCACCTCACCTGCCGCTCTCTAAGAAGTTAAGTTGGAGGCGTGCATGGTCACGCAGTCATGGGTGAACAGGGAGTACAGGAGAGGGCTGAGAACGCACCCTTGTGGGGCCCCAGTGTTGAGAATCAGCGGGGTGGAGATGTTGTTTCCTACCTTCACCACCTTGGGGCGGCCCGTCAGAAAGTCCAGGACCCAGTTGGAAATTGGAGTGGGTCTAGGGTATCAGGTAGGGTGGAGGTGATATGATCCTTGACTAGTTTCTCAAAGCACTTCATGATGACAGGAGTGAGTGCTACGGGGCGATAGCCATTTAGTTCAGTTACCTTAGCTTTCTTGGGAACAGGAACAATAGTCGCCATCTTGAAGCATGTGGGGACAGCAGACTGGGATAGGGATTGATTGAATATGTCCGTAAACACACCAGCCAGCTGGTCTGCGCATGCTCTGAGGACGCGGCTAGGGATGCCGTCTGGGCCGGCATCGCGGAAGTTAGAGTAGCAGCGGTCCAGTGTTTTGCTTGAGCGGGTACTACAATCAATGTGCTGGTAGAATTCAGGTAGCCTTGTTCTCAAATTGGCTTTGTTAAAATCCCCAGCTACAATAAATGCAGCCTCAGGATATATGGTTTCCAGTTTACATAGAGTCCAGTGAAGTTATTTAAGGGCCGTCGAGGTATGTGCTTGGGGAGGGATATACATGGCTGTGACTATATTCAAAGAGAATTCTCTTGGGAGATAATGCGGTCAGCATTTGATTGAAAGGAATTCTAGGTCAGGTGAACAAACAGACTTCAGTTCCTGTATGTTTTTATGATTACACCATGAGTCGCTAATCATGAGGCCAAGCGGATGGTGAGCTCGCCTTCTAAGTCTGACCAGGAGGCCGCTCTGTCTGCCTCTCCTGCGGCGACAATGTTGTTTTGGGTCGGCCTCTGGGATTAGATCCAATGTCCAGTGTGGAGGTCCGAACAAAGGATACGAGTCGTATTAATATATAAAAAAACAAATTACTGCATAGTTTCCTGAGGACTTGAAGGGAGGCGACCATCTCTGTTGGCGCCATCTTGATTTGGTCCGCCATCACACAAACACCCTGTTCCCAGATCTGTTTGGGACCAGGCATGACAATGAACAGAGAAGTTGGCTATTCAGCCAAACTAATCTGGAATCTGGGACCAGTCTAACAAACACTCACCTCTCCGGCACTGATGTCTTTGGTGCTGCGAAGGCGGAGGATCTTGTAAAAGGCGATTGTGAGCGCTGCACCCTGGAGGCGAGCGGCGGTGCGGTAATTGACGGCCCACATGAGCGCCAGGGACCAGGAGCGCATCAACTCCATCAAGAAGATCCCCGCCACCAGGGAGAGGCCGTAGGGCAGCCAGCCCTCCACAATCTGAGAATACTCCAGCAGGGCACGGACCAGGAGTGCCTGGGAATGGGAATACCGGTGAAGGTGGGAAAGGGGGGAGGTAAGAAAGGAGGAGGAGAGGGTGGATGAGAGAAAGAGTGAGCAAAAGATTTAGCATTTTGAGGCAGAAGACAAAAATGTTGGAGGACATCAGAGGTAGAGTGAACTGGAGACTTTATTATGACTGAATGGAAAAGATAGGCACAGTCTAAAATATTGACAGTGAGATTACCAGTGAGTACTATAGTCAAATCTATGCCAAATAAATCTATACATTGGGCCTAAATAGCACCCAGATAGGAATGTGAGACAAGTCGTTGTGTAACTAGTAAATCCAGTTAACGCTATTAGGGGAATGAGGAAAGCTGCTAGCACGTATCACGCCACACGTAGCCCTAGCGTGACATCCAAGTAAACAGCTAGAGGTGATGGAAACAATACAGCCACTCAATAATATTGCATTTGGGGAACTCAAAACTTAATTGCCTTTCATCTGAAATGTAATTGTATATGGCTGTAATAAGAGCCCGCATTGTACTGCACTATCAGCACTTTTCCATTTCACTGCCGTTCAATGCTAATTTGGGGTATTTTAGGTAGGAGGAGGGGGGTATTAAGCCCAAAGTGTGGCAGTTGGAAAATAACTGCATATTTCTGGGCCAAAGTGCGACCAAGGTACACACTGGCAAATCTGGAGGATTAATATGGGTTTCACCATCTAAAGCTTTGTAATCTTCTGCTATGTTTTCATTAAAATTTTCAGACTAGCGTGAAATGGGATAGTGCTTTTATTTTTTATACACTCGGACAGAGCACTTCCCAGAGTACTTCCCAAATGGCACCCTATTCCCTGCAGAGCGCACTACATTTGACCAAATTCCTATGGGCCCTGGACAAAAGTAGTGCACTACATTGGGAATATGGCATTATATGGAACGCATCCCCAGTTTCTGAACCAGTAAGCAGGCCGAATGAGGACTGCCAATGTTAGCTGAATCAGCAGAAAATAAAGAAAGAAAGCAGACTTGAAGTGTATTTACAGACCCCACAAAGCCGGTGACCATGGTGATGAGGAGGGAGAAGATGGCAACCAGCACGCGGGTCTGGCAGAACCTCCAGAAGACACGGGACAGGGATGCCTCTTCTTTCCCCTTCTGTTTCAGCTCATCATGCCACAGGCTCTCCAGTCTGACCGTAGGATAAGAGTAAGAGTGAGAGAGAGTGAGAGAGAGATTAAGATTAAGAAACTTGAGACCCCTGACTCAAGTTCACATACACTTAGGTTGGAGTCATTAAAACTTGTTTTTCAACCACTCCACAAATTTCTTGTTAACAAACTAGTTTTGGCAAGTTGGTTTACTACTTTGTGCATGTCACAAGTAATCTTCCCAACAATTGTTTACAGACAGATTATTTGACTGTATCACAATTCCAGTGGGTCAGAAGTTTACATACAGTAAGTCATGTGCCTTTAAACAGCTTGGAAAATGCCAGAAAATGATGTCATGGCTTTAGAAGCTTCTGATAGACTAAGTTACATCATTTGAGTCAATTGGAGGTGTACCTCAGTGCCTCTTTGCTTGACATCATGGGAAAATCTAAAGAATCAGCCAAGACCTCAGAAGGAAAATTGTAGACCTCCACAAGTCTGGTTCATCCTTGGGAGCAATTTCCAAACGCCTGAAGGTACCACGTTCATCTGTACAAACAATAGTACGCAAGTATAAACACCATGGGACCACGCAGCCGTCATACCGCTCAGGAAGGAGACGCGTTCTGTCTCCTAGAGATGAACGTACTTTGGTGCCAAAAGTGCAAATCAATCCCAGAACAACAGCAAAGGACCTTGTGAAGATGCTGGAGGAAACAGGTACAAAATATCTATATCCACAGTAAAACGAGTCCTATATCGACATAACCTGAAAGGCCGCTCAGCAAGGAAGAAGCCACTGCTCCAAAACCACCATTAACTTCTTAGGGAGCGGCAGCAGAGATGACAGTTTTGGAGAGTCTGGCGTGCCCAAAGTAAAATGCCTGCCACAGGCCCAGAAAATAGGATATGCACATAATTAGTACTATTGGATAGGAAACACTCTGAAGTTTCTAAAAGTGTTAAAATAATGTATGTGAGTATAAGAGAACTGATATAGCAGGCGAAAACCCGAGGAAAATCCATTCGGATTTGCAGTTTTTTTTGTACATGACCTTTTTCCTCCAGGCTGCCTATTGATTTCTATGTTATGTAGGACTGAGACTGCAGTGCCTATGGCTTCCACTAGAAGTCAACAGTCTTTATACAGTGTCTGGAGGCTCTAGCACTAAGCAGAACAGATAGGAAGAGGAAGTAGTGAAGAGACCACATTTGTCAACAACGTTTCACGGGCCCGAGATTGTGAGCGCGCCCCACTTTATTTTCCTTTCCTATCGTTCACGTTATCGTCCGGTTTAAATATTACAGTAAATATACATAAAAGGATACCTAAGGATACATTAAAAATTATGTTTGATTTGTTTGGAGAAAGTGTATAGGTATAATTTGAACGAGTTCTCTTCACGGTTCAATGGGCGACTCGACGGTGGATTTTCTGATCATAACGCGCCAACCAAACAGAGATTTATGGATATAATAAATGACTTTTTCTAACAAAAGAACCATTGGATGTCTTTGTTGGACACTTGGGAAGCCCTCAGCAGAAGTTATTTGAAAGGTAAGTGATTTATTTTAGCTCTTATATGGGTTTTGTGTGACCCGCACTAGATATGAATTTATGCTAATGTTGAAAATAGGAGAGGTGCTATCCTCAAACAATCTAATGTTGTGAAATCTGACAACGCTGTGATATTGCCAAGAATCAGAGCTTTTGATGACTATGCAACACTTGTATATTGATGAATGTTTAATAATTCAACTTTTGGATTTTGAATTTGGCGCCTTACATTTCACCGGGTAGTGTCGGGAGCGACCCGCTAGCGCGCCGTTTCTCCCTAAGTAGTTAAAAGCCAGACTACGGTTTGCAACTGCACATGGGGACAAAGATTGTACTTTTTGGAGAAATGTCCTCTGGTCTGATGAAACAAAAATAGAACTGTTTGGCCATAATGGCCATTGTTATGTTTGGAGGAAAAAACGCTTGCAAGCCGAAGAACACCATCCCAACTGTGAAGCACACGGGTGGCAGCATCATGTTGTGGGGGTGCTTTGCTGCAGGAGGGACTGGTGCACTTCACAAAATAGATGGCATCATGAGGAATGAAAATGATGTGGATATATTGAAGCAACATCTCAAGACATCAGTCAGGAAGTTAAAGCTTGGTCGCAAATGGGTCTTCCAAATGGACAATGACCCCAAGCATACTTCCAAAGTTGTGGCAAAATGGCTTAAGGACAACAAAGTCAAGGTATTGGAGTGGCCATCACAAAGCCCTGACCTCAATCCTAGAGAACATTTGTGGGCAGAACTGAAAAAGTGTGTGCGAGCAAGGAGGCTTACAAACCAGACTCAGTAACACCAGCTCTGTCAGGAGGAATGGGCCAAAATTCGCCCAACTTATTGTGGGAAGTGTGTGGAAGGCTACCCGAAACGTTTGACCCAAGATAAACAAATTAAAGGCAATGCTACCAAATACTAATTGAGTGTATGTAAACTTCTGACCCACTGGGAATGTGATGAAAGAAATAAAAGCTGAAATAAATAATTCTCTCTACTAAATAAAGTGGTGATCCTAACTTTTTACTAGGATTAAATGTCAGGAATTGTGAAAAACTGAGTTTAAATGCATTTGGCTAAGATGTATGTAAACTTCTGACTTCAACTGTATATCTTTCCAAATTAGTATGCACTAGGCAGAGATACAGTAGGTGAGATGATAGATCAGCTAATATTAAGTTGGTGATTGAAATTAGCATTTTTGGAGGACAAATTATAATCTTTACACAAACGCACATTTCATACCAGTATTTTACACTAAATTAGACTCATTATGTGGAAAACCATCGCCAAAGAACTGCCGATCGCTTAATTTGTTTTTGTATTTTAAAGTGACTTAAAGATTTTACTTCTAATGAAAAGCACTACATAAAATAAATCCGTTATTATTAAACGTTGTGGTTCAGCTTAATTACAGTAACAGGCAACGAGCCCAATGGGAGGTGAGAATGGATGGCGCGTGGGATAATTACAGTGTGAGCAATACACGCCAACATGCTAAATATGTGCTAATGCACTCTTTTACCACCATGTAAATCCCCATGAAGAGGGAAAAAGGCCTTAATGACTAAATGGATCACTCCTAATGGCTTGAAAAAGAGAGAGAAGGAGCAGCTGCCGCATATAATTTATGTCTTAATGGGTTTATTAAAAACATAAATCAGAGATATAAAGTGCATTAACCCGAGCACGTGCTCCCGCAGGCTGATAATTACTACTTTAATTCACATTACCTGCAAGCTGAGTGAGAAGTTACAATTAACCCAATTAAGTAGTCTCCTTTTGGAGTTTTTGGTTTGAAGTGATATCAATGGTCTATACACCAAGCAGTTTAATTTCAAGAGAAGCCTGTCAATCCTGTAAAAGGCCCCAAAAGATAGTGAGTCTACAAGCAAATGAAATCCAGTGCACTGTCTGTAATTTTGAAAAGAGTAATCTAGTAGTAATGCACTATGGAGTGTAATTGCACATAAAGCAACTATTAAACAACTACAAAAAACACTAACTTAATAATACAAAAAAAATATTATGTACGTAGTGCTGCAAGATGAAGGCCTAATTGCCACATTTTATACCGGCTAGCCTAACGTGCCTAAGAAAACAAATGTGGTGACTGAATGCAGATAGTGGACAGCCTGCTGGTGTTTCATTGATAGCACCTGTCAACTTGCATAACTGTTCTAGCCATGTAAACACGAAGTTAAACCCTCCACTCTACCTATTCTTTTCAGATGCAGCACACGCACACAATGCATGTGGCCGTTTTCAGGGCCACGTTTGTCCCCAGGCAGGGACACACTTCTTATGCGTCCCTCCCCTATAGCATGTTATACGCCTAGCTGACAGGAATTTCTGATTTGGATCAAGATGTGGAAGTCATGTGAAAAATGAGCCACAAATTCTCCACCAATTAATATGTCCATCTTTTGTTAATTCATTCCATCCATCAATCTACTCATGAATAATAACAGATTCACCTCCATACGGGGGAGGACACAAGACATGAGCAGGAAGGATTGCTTGAGGTGATTTTGAGCAGAGCTAGTCCCTGCTAACTCTCTAAAAACAACTTAATCCCTAATCCTAGGCTATTAATCCCATCTTCCCTACCGCCAGATCTCTATGGAGACAGGATGTTCATCATTCAGTCAATCAACCCCTGTGGAGGGTGACTCTTGGAAATCAAGGGAATACCACATGCGGCAACTGCAAAGGTCTACTCAGCGATTACCAACAATGCACCTGGTTGGTAAACCTTGGCCGCACTTCTGTTTTCTAGGCCTACAGTCTGTGTTTGTCCAATGTTATTTGAACATTGGTTGGTTTAACTTGCAAAGGGACAGGAAAAGTGATTAATTGAATGTTTGTTGAAGGGGAAAACATTGGGTTCCTTGAATGTTTGTTGAAGAGGAAAACAATAACCCTGTTGAACCTATGTAGAGTCAATGGACAGTAGGGTGCTTAGGGATTGATGTTTGACAATAGCCTCACCTGTGGCAGTTGTATTCAGAGGTCTCGTGGCAGGACAGGCCCCATACATCGTCTATGGAGAGGCTGGATGTCTTGTGGGCCCTCAGAGCGAGCGGGGTGAGCCTGTGCAGAGCCATGAAGAAGAAGAGGCCAGCGTTGTCGACTGGGTGCTGGTGCCTGTGAGAAAGACAGTAAAACTCTAGGTATCATTAGGGTGTTAGGTGGAGAGAGAGAGAGAGAGAGAGAGAGAGAGAGAGAGAGAGAGAGAGAGAGAGAGAGAGAGAGAGAGAGAGAGAGAGAGAGAGAGAGAGAGAGAGAGAGAGAGAGAGAGAGATCATGAACAACCGTTATTTGAACAGCAGTTTGCAGGCACTTCATTGAAATCTCAGAGCCCTCTGTTAGCGATTCCCTTAAATAGCACCCTATTCCCTTCATAGTGCACTAATTTTGACCAGGACTAATAGGGCTCTGGTCAAAAGTAGTGTACTATGAAGGGAATAAGGTGCCATTTGTGTCGCAAAGCAAATTTTGCACCTATACACTCACAACTCAGCATGGCACACTGTCTCTTTAGTCTCAACATTGCAGTATTTCAGATTAGGAGCTGAGTAAAGGCCCTAAAAAGAGGGTGCTTACTTGTGTGTTATCCTGAAGGGCTTCATTATCTGCAAGCTTTGACTGTAGCGGCCAGCTCTCCCCCTGGGACTGGTCCACGCCACCACCTCCTTCTGGCCTTCCTCTTCATCAGGGTAGGGTAAGGTTGGGGTTGCGGGGGAGGTCAGGGGCAAGCCTTCCACCCGGCCAGCTGCCTCCAGGGCATCAGGGAACATGGCTGCCCTTCTGTAGAGGGGAAAGGCAAACACAAAGGTTAGTTGACATGTAAAAGTGTTCGAACTGGACCTTTGTTTAATTATGGTAATGGTTTCAGTGGTTTCAAGCACTTTAGAGTTGAAAAGTCCTCAAATTCACGAATTTCAGTTCACTCTCTAAATTTAACTTGTATTGACCCCCAACCTTGGTGGGAACCTTTTCTGTCTGTTTATCTGTCTGTCTGTCTATTGCCTTACCACCTCCCTCTGAGCCCCATTAGAGAAGCCTCTTTGTTTTGCTGACTCACCGGTGGAGACCCGGTGTGACTGAAAAGCACCTTGCTCAGACGTAGTGTCCCACACAGCCCTCAAGCACAAATATAAAGTGCCTATCTATTTAAAGATGGCCTGCTAGTGGCTTTAAGGGCTGGGGAGGCATTAAGATGTGCGAGGATATTTGAGCTGCTAGTGCGTCCGCACATTGTCACTGATCCTTCAATGGCAAAACTCCATAATAAGATTACTCAGATTTGGCGTGTGTTGCAGATAGACCTGGGAATGAGCCCAGCAGTGACTGAGACGAAAGGTTTATTTCTGATAGCCAAGAGGGTTGAGGGACAGAATGTTTTATTATTGACACACACATTCTCAGGAAAGTTTAGCAAGAAAAAGGGAACATAGGCCTACACCTAATGGGCCTCACACACACACACACACACACACACACACACACACACACACACACACACACACACACACACAGCAAAGTAGCACGTTGCAAGAGTCAGTTACATTGATATGGGAACCAAGGTAAGCTTGACGTGTAAATCAGAAAGATAACAATACATGTGCTGAAAACTTAGCAGTGTCACTACTGTGAGAACTGCAGTGAAGTGAGACGTTTCACTTCACACAAACAAGAAAGATCCACTTCCACCTTTATCATGTGAAGTTTATCACCAGGTCACCAGGCTGATAACTTTGTAGAACCAGGTGCTATAGCAGAGACCAAGCCTAAACAATTCCAAAATAGAGGCCCTGTCAAGGAAACATCCCCTGGACTGCACTGCCCAAACTTGTTGAAATCAATGATTTCCTCACAGTATTTCAATTCAACCTGGTCTCAAACACTAGACGTAACATAGTAAATGTATTAGTATGATATGCGACACCACCTGGATTTGGTCTTATGTAGAACATTTTTAAATTGTATTTTTTACATTGAATAAAAGTAGAGACAGAGCTACAAAATGGTATATCTAACACTGCATTTGAGGAACAATGGGAAAGTAATTCTGCTTTTAAAGTTGATCAACTTGCTGGGAGCTAACCAACGTGGTTCAATGTTAGCTAGCTAACATTAGGCTCTAACTAGAAAAGCAAACGGCTCTGGAATACGGACAATAACGTCAGCTATGGAGCCAGCCAGCTAATGTTAGCTAGCTAGTTAACAGTACACTTTAGCTTAAGACATATAGCTAGCTAGCTAGGTGAAACGCCTCTCCTGTGAAGTCATGACTTGCGACATACGCCTAGTTTCCTGAATCGGGTCACATCTGTCTTATTTTACCAAATGTAACATATGGTTACTTAAGGCAAAACCAAAAGTAGGGTATTTGGTCAGGGTGGATGGGTTGGCGTATAACGCAAACTTCTAGCAATCTAAAGGTTGCGAGTTCGAATCTCATCATGGACAACTTTAGAAACCTTTCAACTACTTACAGTTGAAGTCGGAAGTTTACATACACTTAGGTTGGAATCATTAAAACTTGTTTTTCAACCACTCCACAAATTTCTCGTTAACAAACTATAGTTTTGGCAAGTCGGTTTAGACATCTACTTTGTGCATGACACAAGTCATTTTTCCAACAATTGTTTACAGACAGATTATTTCACTTATAATTTACTGTATCACAATTCCAGTGGGTCAGAAGTTTACATACACTAAGTTGACTGTGCCTTTAAACAGCTTGGAAAATTCCAGAAAATTATGTCATTTTTTTCTGATAGGCTAACTGACATAATTTGAGTCAATTGGAGGTGTACCTGTGGATGTATTTCAAGGCCTACCTTCAAACTCAGTGCTGGAAAAATCTAAAGAAATCAGCCAAGACCTCCAAGTCTGGTTCATCATTGGGAGTAATTTTCAAGCGCCTGAAGGTACCACGTTCATCTGTACAAACAATAGTACGCAAGTATAAACACCATGGGACCACGCAGCCGTCATACCGCTCAGGAAGGAGATGCGTTCTGTCTCCTAGAGATGAACGTACTTTGGTGCGAAAAGTGCAAATCAATCCCAGAACAACAACAAAGGACCTTGTGAAGATGCTGTAGGAAACAGGTACAAAAGTATCTATATCCACAGTAAAACGAGTCCTATATCGACATGCCGCTCAGCAAGGAAGAAGCCACTGCTCCACAATTTGGCTAAGGTGTATGTAAACTTCAACTGTACTACTTTTTAGCTACTTTGCAACTACTTAGCATGTTAGCTAACCCTTCCCCTAACCTTAACCTAAATACTAAACTTAACCCTAACCTCTAGCCTAGCTAGCTAATGTTAGCGACTAGTTAAAATTCATAACATATCATACATTTAGCAAATTCGTAACATATAATACAAATTGTAATTTGTAACATCATACAAAATGGGTGATGGACTTCCACAAATGTATACAAACCATACGAAACGTAACATATAATACTAAACTGAGTGTCTCGGATTTACATACAGAATAATACGAAATGCTCTGAGACCAGGTTGGTCAACTCACTCCTGACTTTCTGCTGCAGGGCTAACTGTGGGATGGGTAAGTGCATGAACTCAACAAAAGACAAAAGGGCAACAAAATAGATATGGAATTAGGCCAAAGCTGGTTAATATTAATTTAAGATTACTTTCAAATGACCGAAGTTAAAAGAGGGTGACCTGAGAATAGGCAAACATAAATATTTGTTTACCCTACATTCTGACATCCTTGTTTGCTGATAATGTCAAGTCCAAAGAAATGGCCGGTCATACAGTACAAAAGCTATTTTGTCTGAAAAAGTAATAATGTATTGATATCCTTTTTAACAACCACAATCACCATCCATCACAATCATCGTCTCCAGTTAAACATTATAAAACGTTTTCAACATCTACATTACAGGCTGTTAGGAACTTACATGTGCAAGTCTGCAGTCTCTGTTGGAGTTGTCCCCCTGCGGTGCAGCTCTCAAGTCTGATGTTTATGAATAATGGTTGAGGTGTGGGTCATTGGGGTTGATACATACAACTTTCGAAGGTTGCATCAAATGTTATTTTAGTGCACATGTGGACTTATCTTTTGCGCAACGCCTGATAAAGTACATAAGCAACACTTATATAATGTCAACTGTAAAATCATTTCAAACCAGGTCCCAAATAATGTTTCTTGTGAGTTTTGTTACAACTTCGCTGATGAGTTCTCAACTCGGGTTTTCTTCCACTCCGTGCATAGGGAATTCCCTATATCCACCTGACGTCATGACTGGTTAACCAACCCTAGCCTTGCTTGCACCGTCGCCGTAGCAACGTGAAAGGTGGCGACAAGAAAGGCACATGGTGAGATGCGACAGGGCGCGCGACCAGATTAGGTTTCTCTGAGCTACGGTATATTTGGCTATAAAGGTAAACAAGACAGCAGTCCAGCCAAGGCCAGGGAGCTGAGTTGTGTGCACTTTGACAGTTAGCATGTGATTTGCATGGAAGGACAGGGACAGAATAAGAATCTAAAGTAACATGGTGGCTTCAAGCATGCCTGCATTGTATCATGAATGGTGTTGTTGTTGATTAGAGGCACTTTGGTTCCTTATGAAAGTAATTTCTTATGCAATACTGTAGGTTAAAACAATCCATCTCTTTTGCATCATTTATTTCAATAAACTATTGTATTATAATTTGGTGGGTGCTTATATTTGTCCTATTTCACACATGTACAACTGTGTATTTATACACATGTGTGATTTGGAAATGTGTTTTTTTGCATATCCCAACTCTCCCCGAGACAACATTGGAGAGTGCGGCCACAGCCAGGATCTGCTATTATCAATGGTGACCCTGAAGCAATTAGGGTTAATTAGGGCATGAGCAAGGCAGTGTGTGTGTATGTGTGTGTGTGTGTGTGTGTGTGTGTGTGTGTGTGTGTAAATGGGTGCCCAAGGTGTTCATTAGCATTCTTGCGGTTAGTGGTAATGGCCAGGCAATAGGTGGTTGTAAGGGTGTCTACAGTATGTTGGAACAGGCTTTGTTTACCCAGCTGGCAGGGGAGTGGGTGGGGGAGACAAAGCAATATTTAGCAAATCAGTAGTCAGTCGGCCCCTGGCAAGAATGGATGATTTGAATTGTAAATACCTCATGTTTCAGGTAGATGTCTGAATAACAATAAATAATACAACTTTGAAGACTCACCTTGAGGCCTTGAGAAAGTTTAAATAGCCATAGGGCTTACTGCAGTTTTGGCCTTGGTAGGCTACACTAGTTTATTAGGTATACTAACACCTCAGCTATAAAGATTTGGTCTAATCAAGTCATTCTGGCCAACATCCCTATCTCATAGAGAAGTACTTGATGACACGGCTGATTTTGGAGAGATCCCCAGGGTGACCAATGGACTCCATCGTCTCACCTCTGAATTAGTCTATAGGGACACCTGTTGGCACGCCAAACTCTTCTGCTTTGCAAGTGCTGCTTAACCTTGGTCAGTGATGTGATCCACTCAGTACTAACAAGCTTGTAAAGCCTCTTGAGGACAAGAGAAACATTGTTGTTACAGTATGAACAATGTTAAGAAACCATAACAGCTTTACAATTACCTATATGGGTTTTGTGAGGCTGCACAGGTGTATATTTGTCCTATCCAGCCCATACAGTGCAACCACTGAAGTTAACACTGTTGGATAGGTGAAAATCAAGGGTTCACTACGTAGGCTAATCCAGTCATGACATAACATTGGATAGGTACAATTAAAGAAATGAGGAAGAAAGGAAGGATGCATTGTAAAGTATTTTGAACAGGGCCCAGAGTCTTAGTGAGATAAGCACAGACATAGCCGCGGGAAGTAGGGGTGCTCCCCCTGATACATTTGAATAATAAAACGAATATTCTGCAGATCTGCAAGTATTATTGTCATGTGCACAAGTACAGGGAAATGTCTTTCTTGCTTGCTCTTTCCCAACAATGTAGTAATCAATATCAGTAGTACTATAAAAAAAATAAAGTAGAACAAAAACACAAGAAATAAGAAGAACACGAGAAATAAGTAAGCTAAATACTGGGTCAGTTCCAGGGTCAGTGCCAATACCATATTTACAATGTTCAGGGACACTGGAGTGGTAAGGGTAGAGATGTATAGGGGTAAGGTGACTAGGCATCAGGATATATGATAAACAGAGTAGCAGCAGCGTATATGATTATTATTGTTGAGTGTGTGTGTGTAGAGTCAGTATGAATGTGCGTGTTTTATGTGTGTGTGAGCAAATGAAGTGTGATTGGGTGCATAGAATGAGTGTGCCTAGAGTCAGTGCAATGTTATTTATAAAATAAAATGGTAAATAGTCTGTGTAGCCATTTTGTCAGCCATTTAGCAGTCTTATGGCTTGGGGATAGAAGCTGTTCAGGACCCTGTTGGTGTCAGACTTGTTGCTCCGGTACCACTAGCCGTGCGGAAACAGAGATAACAGTCTATGGCTTGGGTGGCTGGAATCTTTATATATTTTCCAGGTCGTCCTTTCACACCGCCTGATAAAGAGTTCCTGGACGGCAGGGAGTTTGGCCCCAGTGATGTACTGGGCTGTCTACACCACCCTCTGTAGCGCAATGCGATTGGTGTGCCTTCTTCACAACTGTTTGCATGTGTGTGTGGACCATTTTAAGTCCTTAGTGATTTGGACACAGAGGAACTCTCGACCCGCTCCTCAACGGCGAGTTCTGCAGCCATCAAAGCACGTGCCAAGGAGGACGCAGCGCATGCTCAAGTCTCCTTATCTGAAAAGGAAGCTTCTTTGATGAAACAAAAGGCAGAACTGGAGGCCAGCTTGTTGAAGCAAAAAGCTGACCTCGATGCAAGTTTATATGTTCTCCAAGATGGCTGAAGCTGCAGACTTTGAAGAAGCTGTAGAATCAGAATGCAGAGCTCCGCAAAGAACTAGACACAGGGACACAGTCCTTAAGTCCAGTCCAACGTACTTGTGAGTATGTGCAACAACATGCTAGGCCCTACTTTGCTGAAGTACCATTTGAAGTAGAGACACACAAGCTTAATGTTGACACAGCTACACGCCACAATCCAGAAAGTAGCAAACAACGGGGCATGAGAAAAGACTCACCGTTCAAAAGAAATGAACAGCAGCATGGTAGAAATGGAAAACAACCTCACTTCCAGTCACCCACACAAAGCTTCCCTGAGTCACAAGTGGCATCAGATCTCACCAAGTACCTCCTGTGCCGTGAGATGGTGAGTTCCGGACTCCTGAAGTTTGATCACCCTGAAAATCATTGGGCATGGAAAGCATTTTTTCTCAATGTGACCAGAGACTTGAATCTATCAGCCAGGGAAGAGTTAGATCTAATTACCAAGTGGCTAGGGGCAGAGTCGTCTGAGCAAGCAAAGAGAATTAGATCTGTCCATATTCTCAACACAACAGCAGGGCTGACCATGGTCTGGCAACGACTCGAAGAGTGCTATGGTACACCCGAAGTGATCGAGAATGCACAAATTAATAATTTTCCAAAACTGTCTAACAAAGACAATCACAAGCTAAGAGAACTGGGTGGCATTCTTATCAAACTGGAGTGTGCTAAAGTAGAAGTGTACCTTCCAGGCCTCGCTTATCTGGACACATCACGGTGGGTAAACCCTATAGTAGAGAAACTTCCATTCAGTTTACACAAGAAATGGATAGCACAGGGATCCAAATACAAGGACAATCGGGTAGCATTCCCACCATTCTCGTTTTTCTCGAGATTCATCAGGAACCAGGCAAAAACTAGAAACGACGCCAGTTTCACCCTCTACATCTCAACTACCCAGGTGTCTACGAAAAGTGAGAAACCTGTCAGGTACAGCAGCAAGACACCTGTGACTGTACACAAAACAGACGTGTCATCTGAGCCCTCAGACCCCCAAACCAAACCCAGTAAGACAAAAGTTGAAAGCCCTGACCATCACTGCCCAATACATAACAAGCCTCGTCCTCTTAAAAAGTGTTGTGGGTTTAGATAAAAAAAAACTCTAGATGAGCGCAAATCATATCTCAAAGAGAATGGCATTTGTTTCCGATGTTGTGGGTCAACTCAGCGCTAAAGACTGTAAGGTGTCAATCAAGCTCTCTGAGTGTGACAGCGACAGACATCTTGCTGCTCTGCATCCAGGTCCAGCCCCTTCAACTACAGACACCGCTACAGCAGAGAAAAAGCATGGCAGGGAGCTAGGTGAAGATGCTCTTCCATCAGTCACTTCAAAGTGTACCGAAATCTGTGGTGAGGCAGCCAATCCCAAGATCATGTTCAAAAATATGCCTCGTCAAAGCTTATCCAGCTGGGATAAGAGAGAAAGCTGTCAAAATGTATGTAGTGCTTGATGAAGAGAGCAACACATCTCTGGCTAAGACAGAGATTTTCAACATCAATGACATACACCATGAAGACCTGTTCTGGGGTAACAGAAACTTCAGGCAGGAGAGCCGTCAACTTCTATAGGCTGACACATGCAGCTCACTCTCCCTACTTTGATAGAGTGTGACATTATGCCAGACGATAGGATGGATATTCCCTCCCCCAACATTGCGCATCATCATCCCCATCTGCAGCCAGTGGCAGACAAAATTCCAGCTGTGGACCCAGACGCTCCAATCCTCCTGCTTTTAGGACAAGACATCTTAAGGGTACACAAGGTACGAGAGCAAATCAATGGGCCCCACGACACTCCTTATGCACAGCGACTCAACCTCGGGTGGGTCACCGTGGGTGAGGTCTGTCTGGGAACAGCTCACATACCAGCCAGTGTTAACGTGTTCAGGACAAACATACTTCACAATGGTCGCACATCCTATTTGAGCCCTTGCCCTGACATCATCCAGGTGAAAGAACACTACAGCAGCGTAGCTCAGCAACACATCCTTTTCTCTACAGTGCACTCGAGATTCAAGCAAACACAGACAGCCCGGGATGTTCCGTGTTCGACAAACACAAGACGATGATAAACCAGCACCATCTGTGGAGGACAAAGCCTTCTTGGACATTATGGACAAACAGGTTTTCCAGGATGATGGAAACAACTGGGTGGCTCCACTACCCTTTCGCCTCACAAGACGTCGCCTTCCTAATAACAGGGAGCAGGCCATGAAGTATCTCACATCACTTCGTAGGACTTTAGACAAAAAGCCTGACATGAAACGTCATTTTATTGACTTCATGCAAAAGATGCTGGATAACGACCAAGCCGTACCTTCTCCGCCACTAGAGGGAGACAAAGAGCGCTGGTGTCTGCCAATATTTGGTGTTTACCATCCACAAAAGCCTGAACAAATAAGAGTGGTGTTTGACTCCAGCGCTGAGTGTCAAGGTGTGTCACTGAACAACGTCCTACTCAGTGGTCCAGACTTAAACAACACACTCTTGGGCATCCTAATGCGCTTCCGCAAGGATTGCATTGCACTAACGACAGATGTACAACAAATGTTTTGGTGTACCTGAGGATCACAGAGATTACCTAAGGTTTCTCTGTCATGAAGACAACAACCCACATAGAAACCTAACTGAGAACAGGATTATAGACCATATAATTGGGAACAGCCATAGCCGTACTGCATGAGACAAGCAGCTCTACAGGGTGAGAAGTAACACGGGTCAGAACCTAAGCAGTTTGTAGTGAGGAACTTTTACATCGATGATGGGCTGACATCAGTAGCTACTCCAGAAGAAGCTATCAACATTCTGAGAAAAACACAAGCAATGTTTATCGGAGTCCAACATGAAATACACAAGTTTGCATCCAATAGATTGCAGCCTTCCCTTTGGAGGACCGTGCTAAAGACTTAAAAGATTTGGAACTTGGAGTGGAACCTCTCACCTTTTTTATGGAGCCTGGGACTGTCTTGGAACCTGGAAACAGACAGCTTCACATTCCACGTGTCCCACAATGAGAAGCCTTTTATGCAGAGAGGCATCCTGTCTACAGTGAATAGTCTTTATGACCCCCTTGGGTTCGTGGCTCCAATAACAATGCAAGGTAAAGCCTTAATCAGATAACTCTTTTCTGATCAGAGTGAGTGGGATGCCCCCTTCCCACAGAAAAAGAAGAGGAATGGAAAATGTGGAAGGAATCTTTGAAGGAGTTGGAACACCTGCATATTCAGTGGACCTACATCCCAGTCTCCTTGTGCAGCTCTCTTCTTTGAGTGGTAGACATCTTCTCGGATGCCTCTACAGTAGCCATAGGAGTGGTAGCCTACCTGAGAGTTATTGACTTGGAAGGTCAATGCCATGTTGGATTTGTCATGGGGAAATCTAAATTGGCTCCTCAACCGGCCCACAGTATCCCACGCCTAGTACCGTGTGCGGCTGTGCTAGCTGTTGAGATGTATGAACTGATCGGAGACGAAATGGACCTTGATGTAAATGCGGCCAAGTTCTACACAGACAGTAAAATAGTTCTCGGTTACATCCACAATGTCACCAAAAGATTCTATGTGTATGTTGCCAATAGGGTAACTCGCATCAGGAAGTCTACCCATCCAGACCAGTGGTGTTACGTAAACACTGACAGCAATCCAGCAGACCACGCAACCAGGCCCATACTAGCCGCACTCTTAGAGCACACTAGTTGGTTCTCAGGTCCACCTTTCCTTGCCCAAGCAAACTCAACTCAAGTCAAGTGAGCCTGAGACCATAAATTTTGACTTTGTAGAGCCTGACGCAACCAGGCCCATACTAGCTGCACTCTTAAAGCACACTAGTTGGTTCTCAGGTCCACCTTTCCTTGCCCAAGCAAACTCAAGTCAAGTGAGCCTGAGACCATCAATTTTGACTTTGTAGAGCCTGACACAGACCAAATGTCACTGCCTTTTCCACCAAGGTTTCTGGAGCTCAACTCGGCTCCCATCCCTTTGAGGTTCTCAAGCTGGAAAGCTTTCAATTGAGCCACAGTGCGATTCATTCATGTTGCCAGATCCTTCCATGAAGGTGCGGACGACACCAACTGCAGAGGCTGGCATCACTGTAATAAACCTTGCAGTACAAGTGAGTTGTCACAAGCCAAAACAGAAATCATTCACTGTGTGCAACATGAAGCCTTCAAAGAGGAATTAAAATGCCTTGAGAAGGAAAAGAGTTCCCAAAACAAATTACACTCAAGCTGAACCCAGTGATTGATGAGGATGGGTTGCTGAGGGTGGGAGGCCGCTTATCCGCAGCCGACCTGGAACCACTCTGCTGGTATGACATTATCACGAGCAAGTGGCTTACCAGGGCCGTCATTTTTCAGATGGAGCTATTTGAGCACCAGGCTTCTGGAATATTGGGAGTAAACGTCTGGTCTCTGGTATCATCCACAAGTGTGTCACCTGCCGCAAGGTTAGAGGGAGGTTAGTTGACCAAAATATGTCTGACTTGCCTGCAGACAGACTCACATCTGAGCCACCATTCACCAGCATTGGACTTGATGTGTTTGGACCATGGAATGTCATAACTCGTCGCACAAGAGGTGGTAGTGCAGACTCCAAGCACTGGGTGGTACTCTTTACATGTATGTCTACTAGAGCAATCCATATTGAGCTCATCGAATCCATGTCCACATCCAGCTTCATCAACGCGCTGAAGTGTTTTTTTCCACTTTCCGTGGTCCAGCAAAAGTGCTACGCTCTGATCAAGGTACAAACTTTATACAGTAGGTGCCAGCAGGGAACTGGGAATCGACACAAATGACTCAGAACTGACTAAATACCTCTCAGACAAGGGATGTACTTAGATTTTTAATCCCCCACACTTGTCTCATATGGGTGGTTCTTGGGAGAGACTCATTGGGGTTGCCAGATGTATCCTAGATCCTATGCTGTTTCAGATGGGCTCCACTCATCTCACACATGAGGTCTTGAGCACTCTTATGTCTGAAGTTATGGAAATAATCAATGCGAGACCCCTAGTGTCAGTGTCAACCGACCATGACATGCCTGCCATTCTCACACCCTCAATGTTACTGACACAAAAGACCAGCGCTACCTCAGCCTCTTCTGGATACTTCCACATGAACGACCATCATGGAAAACAGTGGAAGCAAGTCCAGTGTCTCGCTGACACCTTAAAGGTGGAGACAGGAGTACCTGACAACACTCCAGAGACGCAGAAAATGGACAGCAGAAAAGTCTAATGTAAAAGTGGGAGATGTTGTCTTATTGAAAGACAGTCAAGTGCAAAAAGAATGACTGGCCAGACGGGCTTGTGGTCAAAACATTTCCCAGTACTGACAAAAAGGTTAGGAAAGTAGAACAAAACATTGTAAAGCAAGGGACTGCTAAGGTGTTTCTGAGACCAAACTCAGAGCTTGATGCTCTTCTTTCTGAAGCATCCTAGAGAAACGTTTTTTTAAAGGAGCATTATTTGTGATTTGAACATGTTTTATTTCATAGTGGCACAATTTCATTATACCAGGCGGGGAGTGTGCTGCCATCCTGTTAGAAGGTAACAGAATATTTTATTATAGTGGTTAAGATGGAGTGAAAGTAGGGAGAAAGCGCATTTCATGGTTTATAAAAGTGTTGAACAGTGCTGAATAACAACTTAAACATGAACTCTTTGCTGTATTCATTGAGTCTCTCTGGTCATGGTTTTAAAAGTTTTGAAAATCTCACAGTTTCAACTTTGCTGTGTGTTCGAGGCTTCTTTTTAGAGTCTATGGCCAGAGGAAACTGTGCAGACACTGTGATCTGAGCTAATGGTGATCTGGCCAGCGGTAGGCCTATAAATGCTCTTGATTTGCTCTCTGGGCCTGCCGGGTAACACTTCATGATTACAGATGTGACAGGTAGCATTAGAGTTCTTGGGAACAGGACTGATGGTGGTCAGCTTGAGACGTGGGGATTACATACTGGCACAAGGAGAAGTTGAAAATAGCCGCAAATATGCCTGTCTGCTATTTTGCGCATGCTTTGCACATGCTTTGAGAACTCGCACTGGAATACTTGACTTAAAAACCTTACTCACATGGGCCTCGGAGAGTGAGATCACCCAGCCCCCTGGGTCGGCGGGGGCCCTCTGTGTTGTTTTTGTCGAAGCATGGATAAAATGCATTGAGTTCGTCTGGTAGCGAGGCATCGTTGGGCAGATCACGGCTGGGTCTTCCTTTGTAATCCGTAATGGACTGTAGCCCCTGCCACATGCGGCTGGCGTCGGAGCCTGTGTAATAGGATTCCACCTTGTTCCTATACTGAACAAAAATATAAACGCAACATGTAAAGTGTTGGTGCCATGTTAAATATCCCAGAATTTTTTTATACACACAAAAAGCTTATTTCTCAAAAATCTTCTCCACAAATGTGTTTACATCCCTGTTAGTGAGCATTTCTCCTTTGCCAAGATAATCCATCCACCTGACAGGTATAGCGTATCAAGAAGCTGATTAAACAGCACAAATATTACACAGGTTCACCTTGTCATGACTCTCTCTCCTTGGTGAGGATCAAAGACACCAGATCAGCTCGGCTCGGCTCATGGCTGACAGATAGCCAGACCCCCCTCTCTCCCACCAGAGGGGAGAGTTGGGACGGTTTTATGACTTAACAGCCGGTCGTAGAACTTTCTCTCTCTTGCACTGCAATATCGAGAAGGTAAAAATCCCTTTGTTACCGATAGACTCTTGCCGCCAAAAACTTTTTTTTTTGTGATGTTATTAAAATTCGCAGAAAGAAGTTATAACGGAAACATTAACTTTAAAAGCTTTCACACTGTATATATCAGATTTACATCTAAATGTTGTAAAATGTATATGATTAAATATGACACTATTTTTTTAAATAATGAAATTTGATTTTAGCCTTCTAAATGAGAATTGTGTTTCATGCAAACTTGTGCCCAGTCAGTAGCCACGCCCTAGTGAGCTCAGAGTTCGTGTCAACATGATGGAACCGCCTTTCTGACCAGAATGCTTAAAAGGACTCGCTACCAAAATTTACATGAGTGTCGATGCACAGCTATTTTCAGATCCCTCCCCAGATACGTCATCAGATACGTCCTCAGAGCACGCAACAGAACATTGTACTGTCTACACTCGGTTTGTTGTTTATATTAAAACATTTTCATTAAATCGGTTTTAATCCGAACTAAAGTTTTGTTGCTAAGGATTGCACAACGCGGTTAGCCTTTACGGCTGGGATTGCAAATTTATGTTCCTTTTTTTGCGTGGATTCTGCGAGTGCTAGCTGGCTGTACTACAGACACCTGTCGTCGTCGTGGGAAAGACTCATTGTTATCTTTTTGTAAAACAACTGGTTGCAGTAAAGAGCCTATCTGGATACTAAGGAGATCCTGAGGGAAATTGACGAGTACCAACACCTTTACGCTATGGAGGAACAACATACTCCATCATGGAAAGATCCGACCACCTCACAAAATAAATTTAACCCGACAAGAAAAAGAAAAACAGATTAATCTACAGACACGGACGATTTACTTACCATTGAGGTAGAGGCAAGTGCTCTGGCTGGAATACATGCAACACTGGAAAAGTTGTGTGAGGAGGTAGCAGGCCTGAGGGGAGTTTGGAGTTCAGCCAGAGTGAAATTCTCACGCTCCAATGAGAAAACAAGACTCACAGCCAAGGTAAAAATCCACGATTCCAACATGGATTGTCTACTCAGGAAAAACAGGGTGATGAAGGAGTCGCTACTAGACATACAAAGTCGTAGCATGCGTGAAAATATTTTTTTTTTCTGGGATTCCTGAGGACGCATCCAATAATCCAGAGGGCACGATCAGAGAATTCACATGATCCGCCTTGAAACTTCCTATAGAGACTGTAAACAAGGTGGCTTTCCACCGAGTACACAGACTTGGAGCTCGGAGCGACAAGACCAATGGTCCCTGACCGATCATCGCAAAATTTGAACACTACCAACAAAAGGAGCTGATCAAAAGTAGGGGAAGGGAGCTTAAAGGGACCAAATTCGGTCTCAATGACCAATTTCCAAGGGAGATAAGCGAACGCCGTAAGAGACTGTATCCTGTACAAAGACAACAGAGGGAGGATGGTAGGCGTGCCTTTTATCATTGTGGACAAACTCTTTATAGATGGACAGCTATACCAAGACAGCTCCATAACACCATGGCTGTACTAAATTCTACAGGGACTTCAGGTTACGAAATAAAAAAGAAGGTATGGGAACTGTAAGAATATCTGAACATTATGAAGTGGATATGAACACACACGTACTCAATTACATGCTTGCTTACTTATACAGACTTTTACATACACACACACACACACCTGATCCCGCTCTCTTCTCTCATTCTCTCTTTCTCTCTTTTCTCTTCTCTTCTCTCCCTCTCTCTATTGTCGAGAACTGTTTTATAATTTAATGTGTTTATTGTTTGTCTCTTTTTTATGTATTTGTCTACAAGTTTATATATGTTTACAACAAGCAAGAGGAAGATATCAGAATAGGGTTATTGGGGAATAATAACATATTGTACGGATACATTTGTACTGTAGTGAAGCCGTCTCTAGAGTAATGCAAGGTCTCTTTCATGATCATGTGAAATGTCAATTGCTATGGAAATGCTGGGATGTGTTTTTCAATTATGTTAAATGTAATTATGATGCAACTATGATGGTGATACGATTTGGATTACAATTATCATCGTGAATATTAAGGCTATACGCACTACATGTTACACACGACTCAACCATGCAAATTGGCAGAGTTATTATTTATTTGGACATCACACATTATAGTCTTACTCTTATACAGACATCGTACACACTCACTATATCATATCCAATATCATACACATCAACCTACTCAGATTTGCTACACACACAATATCTTGTCTCAATTTTCTGTGGCATTGGCTCACAGGCAAACAGGCAAGGGAATAAAACAAATATTGCTAGAACCTATTTCTTGAATTCTAAATATCAGATATTTGAAAGCTCTAGTTTTGACCTCGTAATACCTCTGATGGCAGTAACTTTACAAGCACTGATTATGGTCAATTTAGACTGAGAATAGTATCGAGTTATGGTAAGGGGTGAAATAAGTATAGCCAGTTATAATTGTAACAGTTTAGCAGATTATAAAAAAAGAAGATCAGTCTTTACATGGCTAAAAGGAATATAACATATACTGTTTACAGGAAACTCACTCTACATCCTTAGATGAAGTTGCGTGGAAAAAGGAATGGGGTGGTGAAATAATTTTCTATCATGGACAAAGGAACTCAAAGGGTGTGATGATATTAATTAACAAAAAAATAGATCTGAATGTGCAAATAGTCAAGAATGATTCGCAAGGAAGGTGGATCCTTTTAAATATGAAAGTGGACGAAAAAGAGATTTGTCTCATTAATCTATGGCAGGTGATTTGGTCCAAATTCTTCGAAAACATTTATACCAATTTATTGAACTTACAGGCAACAAATTATCTAATCATTATGGTAGGAGACTATAGCACAGTGTTAAGTACCTCAATGGACCGTAAAGGTAATCACTCTACAAACTATCATCACCGTGCCCTTAAGGAAATCACAAATATTATGGACACATTAGAAATAGTGGATATTTGGAGACTAAATAAATCTGATCTAGTGAGATATACATGGAGGAGACTTAATCAAGCTAGTCGTCTTGACTACTTTCTTGTCTCTTTCTCTCTTGCATCAAAGGTTAAAAAAGTGCGATCGGATCATCATCTAGTTGGCATTCACATAACTCTTATTGATTTTCCACGTGGACGGGATACTGGAAATTGAATCAAAGTTTACTGGAGGACAACTTATTTTTAACAAAAAAAATAATAATTTATAACTGAATTTTTCCATTATATAGGTTCAGCAAATCCCCTTATTGTTTGGGATACCTTTTAAATGTACCTTCAGGGGTCATTCAATTCAATATTCATCAATAATAAAAAAGCAGTTTCTGGCTAAAGAGACAAGACTAACAAGGGAAATCCATGAACTAATAGTACAGGTAGATAGCAATAAAAACGATACTACAGTGATAGAAAATGAGTTAGAGGAAAAACAAAAAGAACTTGAGGAACTTATTCAAGAACGATCTAATGTAATCTATTACATAATAAAGCAAACCGGATGGAATATGGAGAAAAATTTACAAAATTCTTCCTGAATCTCCAATACAGGAATGCTAACAAAAAGAATTTGCAGAAACTCGTTACTGAAGACGAGTCCTGTATGATTCTCCGAAGCTAATTATTTTAGGCAGATATTATATTTTCTGTTTCCTCCTTTCCCACTGAATGAAGACTATGGTAAGGAATTCTTTCCAAATAATATAAAAAAATGGAAAATTAACAAATGTACAGAAAGATCAGTGCGAAGGCCAAATTACAGAGGAAAACTTTTTGAGGCTATTAAGTCCTTTCAGTCTGGAAAAATCTCAGAGCTTGATGGCATACCGGTAGAGGTATATCAAGTATTTTTTGATATACTAAAAGCTCCATTGTTAGATTATTTTTACTCCTATAGAAATAGTAGTCTGTCAGGTACTCAGCAGGAAGGCCTGATTTCTCTATAATTAAAACAAGACCCAGATGGCAAATATAAAGACCCAGTCTATCTAAAAAAAACTGGAGGCCCCTTACACTTCAATGTTGTTGTCACGATCTTCAATGACGGACCAAGGCGCGCATGCCGGGTTGAGTGAAACATGTTTATTAGTTTAACTCACCGAAACAAAACCAAGAAACAAAGATCGCACATGCACTGTGTGGCGCCTAGACACCTACAAACGTCCCACACAGAAGGAGGGGAAAAGGGCTACTTAAGTATGGTTCCCAATCAGAGACAACGATGGACAGCTGTCCCTGATTGAGAGCCATACCCGGCCAAAACAAAGAAATACAAAAGTGAACATAGAATGCCCACCCCAAATCACACCCTGACCAAACCAAAATGAGACATAAAAAGGCTCATACAGGTCAGGGCATGACAGTAACCTCCCCCCAAAGGTGCGGACTCCGGCCACAAAACCTGAACCTATTGGGGAGGGTCTGGGTGGGCATCTATCCACGGTGGCGGCTCTGGTGCGGGACGTAGACCCCGCTCCACCTCTGGCTCCCTCCGCTTTGGTGGCGCCTCTGGGGTGGGGGCCCTCGCCGCCGACCCTGGACTGGGCACCCTCGTTGCGGGCCCCGGACTGGGCACCCTCGTTGTGGGCCCCGGACTGGGCACCCTCGTTGCGGGCCCCAGACTGGGGACCGTCTCTGGAGGCTCCGGACCGTCTCTGGAGGCTCCGGACTGGGCACCCTCGTTGTGGGCTCCGGACTGGGCACCCTCGTTGCGGGCCCCGGACTGGGCACCCTCGTTGCGGGCCCCGGACCGTCTCTGGAGGCTCCGGACCGTCTCTGGAGGCTCCGGACCGGGGACCGTCTCTGGAGGCTCCGGACCGGGGACCGTCTCTGGAGGCTCCGGACCGGGGACCGTCTCTGGTGGCTCCGGACCGGGGACCGTCTCTGGAGGCTCCGGACTGGGGACCGTCTCTGGAGACCCCGGGCTGTGGGGAAGCACTGGAGATCTGGTGCTGGGAGCAGTGGCAGGACGTGCCGGGCCCTCAATGCGCACGGGGGACCTGGTGCGTGGAGCAGGGACAGGACGTGCCGGGCTCTGGATGCGCACAGGGAACCTGAAGCGTGGAGCAGGGACAGGATGTGCCGGGCTCTGGATGCGCACAGGGGGCCTGATGCGTGGAGCAGGGATAGGCCGTGCCGGGCTCTGGATGCGCACAGGGGACCTGATGCGTGGAGCAGGGACAGGCCGCGCCGGGCTCTGAGGGCGCACAGGGAACCTGATGCGTGGAGCAGGGACAGGCCGCGCCGGGCTCTCGATACGCACAGGGGACCTGATACGTGGAGCAGGTACAGGCCGTGCCGGGCTCTGAAGGTGCACAGGGGACCTGGTGCGTGGAGCAGGGACAGGACGTGCCGGGCTCTGAAGGTGCACAGGGGACCTGATGCGTGGAGCAGGGACAGGATACACTGGGCCGTGGAGGCGCACTGGAGGTCTCGAGCGTACAGCCTGCACAACCCGTCCTGGCTAAATGGCTAATTTCGCCCGGCCACTGCGGGGCGCTGGCACAGGACGTACTGGGCTGTGGAGACGCACCGGAGACACAGTACGCAGAGCCGGCGCAGGATATCCTGGTCCGAGGAGGCGTACTGGAGACCAAGAGCGCTGAGCCGGCATACTCCTTCCAGGCTTAACACTCCCCTTAGCTCGACAGATGCGGGAAGCTGTCGCGCACCGGGCTGTGAACACGCACTGGTGACACCGTGCGTTTCACCGCCTCACACGGTGCCTTACCAGTGCGATGCTCCCTCTGGTAAGCTTTTAAAAAGGCATTTGATAAAGTAAGACTGGATTTTATTTATAAATGCCTGGATTTTTTCAATTTCGGTAATTCTCTTATAAAATGGGTAAAAATAATGTATAGCAACCCCAAGTGTAAAATATTAAATAACGGCTACTTCTCAGTGTTTTGAATTGTCAAGAAGAGTTAAACAAGGGTGTGCGCTGTCACCATATTTATTCGTTATGGCCATCGAAATGCTAGCTATTAAAATCAGATCCAATAACAACATTAGAGGATTAGAAATCCAAGGCTTAAAAACAAAGGTGTTCATGTATGCCGATGACTCAATTTTTATATTAAGTCCGCAAGCTAGATCCCTGCAATGTCTCATTGAAGATAAGCTTTAGTCCAGAGAGTACAGAAAAGTTAATTATGATAAGTGTTCAATATTACGTATTGGATCCTTACAAAATACAACTTTCACATTACCCTGCAGTTTACCTATAAAATGGGCTGATTGTGAAGTAGACATACTCAGTATTCATATTCATTCATATAAATAAGCTCTCCATGTCACGGATCCCTCCGGAACTGTCATTGCGCACACCTGGCCCCAATTAGCATTCATTTAGCGTTTGTATATATGTGCCCTTTGGTTCTCCATTGGGCTGTCGATTGTTGTTCTATGTCCGTTGGTGCATGTGAGTACCTGTGCTGTGTGTTTTGGCTTTCGTGCCATGTTGGATTGCGCACATGATTCCGGGCCTCGTCCTGTGTTTTGATCATTGTGCGCGTCTGTATTTATTTCAGGTATTCTTTGCTTTTTTGTTTTGGGTTTCAACCCTGTGTTTTTTTGTATACGTGTTTGTTTCTTTTTTGTCCAAGTGCCTTTTCTCCCGATCCCTTCATACCAACGTGACACTCCACAATGAATTTCAATAGAAAACTAGTAAAAATAGACAAGATGGAGAGGTAAATACCTGTCTATTTATGGAAAAATTGCCCTGATTAGCTCCTTAGTCATATCTCAGTTTACTCACTTTCTTATGGCGCTGCCTACTCCTGATGATTTGTTTTTCAAATCATATGAGCAAAAAATATTTCGCTTTATCTGGGACGTTAAACCAGACAAAATAAAACGTGCCTCTCTATATAATGAATATGAATTGGGTGGGTTGAGATTATTAAATATAAAAGCACTAAACCTCTCTAAAAGCTTCACTCATTTGAACCTAAATGGTTCTCAAGTAGATTACTAAGAAAAGCTCATCCATTGTTTAAAAATGGCCTTTTTGCCTTTGTGCAGATTGCCATGTCTCATTTTCGATTAATTGAAAATTATACTTTTTTCAAAGTATCTCTCTTTTTCAAACAAGCATTTCAGAGCTGGCTACAATTTCAATTTCATCCCCCTGAAAAGATAGAACAAATATTATGGCTGAACTCAAATGTGCTGGTTGATAAAATACCTGTATTTATGGGAAAGATGTTTGAAAAGGGTATTTTGTTCTTAAATGATATTGTAAATTGGAATGGTAGAGTTATGTCCTTCGTGGAGTTGTAAGAGGTCTGCTCAATCTAAGAGTACAACCAATTGATTACAGTATTACCCCAGAAATGGAGGAGGCAGGTGGCAGCGGGAGGAGGTAGGGAACTGGTCAGTCTGCCCAATATAAAGGATCAAAACTGGTGGAGGAATGAAAATTGCATAAATAGGTACGTTTACCAGTTTCATTTGAGGACCAGGATGTTGACAACTGTGCCATACAGATTGCAAAATAGCTCGGAAGAGATTTTTGATGTACTGATTCCATGAGTTGAGTTGATATATAAAACAACACAAGATTCAAGACTTCGTGCTTTTCAGCTAAAATTATTATATAGAATTCTTGCCACCAACAAAATGTTGAATATTTGGGGCATAAAACCATCGAAGCTCTGCAGATTTTGTTGTGAGGATTCCGAATCAATAGACCATTTATTTTGGTATTGCCCTCAGGTAGCCTGTTTCTGGTCTCAGGTTCAGGAATGGCTGAAAATGCATAACATTGATCTAAAATTGACCCTAGAAATAGTACTGTTAGGAGATCTGGAGAGACCGGGTCAGTCAATTACTAATACTCTTAGTTAAAGTATTTATCTTCAACTCGCAATCTGTGGATTCTATTCGATTAGATAGATTGAAATTGTACATTAAACATCACAGCATAGTTGAAAGATATGTGTTGCGTAGAAACCCGAAGTGGGTGGCCAGCAGAGATAGATGGGATGGGCTGACACACACTCTCATTCAAATAAACACATACAAGAACACACACATACATGTAATAGTGCCAGACATGCACACAAACATATACAGTTGGCATTGCTGTTATGATTTTAGTTCTCCTTGATATCCTTTGTTTTAAATTTATTTATTTATAAAAAAAAAAATTTTTGCATTGTTTGCTGTTTTCTTCTGTCTTCTCTTTAGTTCATTCTCTTGGTTGTTGGTACATTGGGGGGTTATTGGGGGTGGGGAATTTTTTTCTTCCTGGAGGGTGTTGTGTCTTAGGCGTCTCACAGTACGAACATTGCAATGTATTGCCCTGGTCCTCATGCCTCCTTGCAGCATGCCTAAGGGACATTCACGCAGATGAGCAGGGACCCTGGGCATCTTTCTTTTGGTGTTTTTCAGAGTCAGTAGAAAGGCCTCTAGTGTCCTAAGTTTTCATAACTGTGACCTTAATTGCCTACAGTCTGTAAGCTGTTAGTGTCTTAACGACCGTTCCACAGGTGCATGTTCAGTAATTGTTTATGGTTATTTATGCATGTTGCTTTTATATTTTTGTTCAGTATATATTGTCCTTTTGCTTGTTTGATGGCTCTGCTTAACTTCTTGTACTTATAGCGGGACTTCTTGTACTTTTTTGTGTCCTCATCCGTAGCTTCGGGGTTCGCTGCGATAGCACTGTGTGCCGTAGCCCTGTCTTTTAGCTTAGAGTCAACCTCATTGTTAATCCTGAGCTTTTGATTGTGGGGACAACGTCTGCGATGCATTTCCTAATGAAGCCAGTGACGGAGGTTGTTAGCTCGTCGATTCTATTGGCGGTATCCCGGAGCATATTCCTGTCAGCGCTAGCAAAGCAGTCCTGTAGCATAGCCTCCAATTAGGAGAACCGCCTCCTCTTTCTTGCAGAGGAATCATATCACTACTTCCTTGTGTGAAGAGCACGAGAAAAGCATGAGTGTACTCCTTTTAAAACCAGCTTTGCACATTCACAGCACAGGAGCAGTATCGGCTAGGAGCAAATTAAGGCCTCATGCTGCCCTGGTGCACTTCACACAAGGAAATAATAATTCCCCTGCAAGACAGAGCAGGCGAGCCACACCGGCAATTTGAAAGGATGTTCAGCTGTGCCCTTGACAGAGGCGTTGACTTCCAATCACCAACCCTAAGCTGATTATCTAAACGCTAGAAATCCATGAAGTCAGAGATCCAGACCTAGCAACCAGTCTCATAATTAGGTCCTTACAGGACCTGAATAACGGCCATTGTAAAAGTTATGGCTCGATCATTTACAATCCTATAGGCTTTCTATTGGGATTCTCCTGCGCTGATATTCCTGGTCAATTGTTGGGAAGCGCGGCTTTCAACTTGACTACCAATCAGACCTAATAAGGGGTCAGTCATGCGTTCAGTGGGAGCTCCCGGGCCGACGGCCATCACTGTTGTTTTTGACTGAGCATATCCAATGGATCTTGATCAGGCACTATAGCCAAGGATCAAAATCCATTAGAACGAGACTGGGCCCTTATCAAGGTTCACCCACCAGTGTATGTTCAGCCTCACTCCATCTCATTAATAGGAATTACACTAATGCTGCTTTTCGACTGCAACACCACTGTTACACTAGTGTATACACCCTTATGTTATACTAGGGATAATCAACCTCTGCATAATCAAAACAGTTGCTTTGTGAGAAGGTGTTAAAGTTTACAGTTAGCAATTGTTAGGTAAATGCCAGCTGAAAAGTACCAGTGACCTGGCTTTGGCCCCAAGTAAGAGCAGGTCTGCCAGAGCCATGGCCCAGTGAGATATGGGTGCTGGCCTGCGAAAATAGAAATAGAAAAGTGTGAGCTTTTTAGGTAAAACACTGGGGTAAATTCTTTATGGAAATGCACCTTAAGAACACAAATTTATTTACCTTCTTTCATAGGGGTAGTCTTATCATGAAGAGTGACTGATGTCCGACTCAATGGTTTTGCTAATGTGCAAATGCAATGATGACCATAGTAAAATCAGCATAACTTTTTTTTTTTTTTTTTTACTGTGGCTGTTTTTAACTACTTAGACTTACAGTCAGTGCATTCAAATATGTTTATCTGGATAAGAATATCTGTTAAATGACTACAATTTAAAATTAGCACGATCATGTAGTATGACCATATAAACTAGTGGTGTTCTACAGTGTGCCTTTCTGCAGATCACCATCCCAAAGGACGCCCTCCTCTTTGTAATTAATTTCATCCTCCGAATCACTCAGGAAATCCCATTTGACTCAGGCAATTCATTGCCTTGAATTTTCCATCTACAATGTTGGTTTTGACCTTGTTTGTGAGAAAGAGACAATATGGCTCAACTTTATAAGAAAAAAACTCCTCCCAAAGAGCATCTGAAATCTGATGCGAAAATAACTATATCTCAAAAGATATGGAAATTCTCTCGGAGCACATAATTGCCTCCTGTACAAACACTGTTTCCTCTTCTTCTGCAAAAGGTCAGGCAATTCTAATAGGCGTGAAGAGCAGGCATCGCTCATTAGGTGCAGTTAGGCACTGTGCCGTGCTACATTATGCCATCTCCCTGGCATTAGGGGCTGGCACCACTGGGCTGGTATTTCAAATCAAACACACCTTAGATGCAGTACAGGATGGTCATTACACCGATTTAATGGGTAAGAAAAAATAACACAATTGTAATCAAATGCATTTTTATTTATTTTATTTTACCAGGTAAGTTTACTGAGAACACATTCTCATTTACAGCAACAACCTAGGGAATAGTTACATGGGAGAGGAGGGGGATGAATGAGCCAATTGTAAGCTGGGGATGATTAGGTGACCATGATGGTATGAGGGACAGCTTGGGAATTTAGCCAGGACACCAGGGTTAACACCCCTACTCTTACGATAAGTGCCATGGGATTTTTAATGACCTCAGTGAGTCAGGACACCCATTTAATGTCCCATCCGAAAGACAGCACCCTACACAGGGCAATATCCCCAATCACTGCCCTGGGGCATTGGGATATTTTTTTTAGACCTGAGGAAAGAGTGCCTCCTACTGGCCCTCCAACACCACTTCCAGCAGCATCTGGTCTCCCACAGAGACAACTGACAATACAACTCTCTCCCTGGGAGTCTTCAATATGGACTACACACGGTGTCAGCACACAGTTTGATAAGGTTTTTGACAGATTCTCCCTCCATGTGTACATCTCAGTAGTCTAAAGTGGCTTTCTCTCTTTTTCTCATTTCCTTCATCTGCACTGATGTGAAGAAACTGGACTGGTGAGAGTGAATAACTTATGGACATTCTATGTATTCTATGTTTTAGAATGAAAGAATAAAGACAAGGAGAGAAAGCCACTTTAGACTATTGACATGCACCATTTCACCAAGCTTGTAGCCTACATTCTATTCTGTGCCAGCTAAGAAAGCACAGTGGACAAAAACGTGCCTCTCATTCAAAGTCTGGGGGTGATAATAATTATTCAACCGACATATAAATAATTCAAGATCTTTGTACAAGGCACTGATTGGCTGCTCTCTCCCACTAGTATCCTAAAAGAAATATACAGTGAGGGGAAAAAAGTATTTGATCCCCTGCTGATTTTGTACGTTTGCCCACGGACAAATAAATGATCAGTCTATAATTGTAATGGTAGGTTTATTTGAACAGTGAGAGACAGAATAACAATAACAATAGCATGTGAAAAATGTTATAAAATGATTTGCATTTTAATGAGGGAAATAAGTATTTGACCCCTCTGCAAAACATGACTTAGTACTTGGTGGCAAAACCCTTGTTGGCAATCACAGAGGTCAGACGTTTCTTGTAGTTGGCCACCAGGTTTGCACACATCTCAGGANGGATTTTGTCCCACTCCTCTTTGCAGATCTTCTCCAAGTCATTAAGGTTTCGAGGCTGACGTTTGGCAACTCGAACCTTCAGCTCCCTCCACAGATTTTCTATGGGATTAAGGTCTGGAGACTGGCTAGGCCACTCCAGGACCTTAATGTGCTTCTTCTTGAGCCACTCCTTTGTTGCCTTGGCCGTGTGTTTTGGGTCATTGTCATGCTGGAATACCCATCCACGACCCATTTTCAATGCCCTGGCTGAGGGAGGGAGGTTCTCACCCAAGATTTGACGGTACATGGCCCCGTCCATCGTCCCTTTGATGTGGTGAAGTTGTCCTGTCCCCTTAGCAGAAAAACACCCCCAAAGCATAATGTTTCCACCTCCATGTTTGACGGTGGGGATGGTGTTCTTGGGGTCATAGGCAGCATTCCTCCTCCTCCAAACACGGCGAGTTGAGTTGATGCCAAAGAGCTCCATTTTGGTCTCATCTGACCACAACACTTTCACCCAGTTGTCCTCTGAATCATTCAAATGTTCATTGGCAAACTTCAGACGGGCATGTATATGTGCTTTCTTGAGCAGGGGGACCTTGCGGGCACTGCAGGATTTCAGTCCTTCACGGCGTAGTGTGTTACCAATTGTTTTCTTGGTGACTACAGTCCCAGCTGCCTTGAGATCATTGACAAGATCCTCCCGTGTAGTTCTGGGCTGATTCCTCACCGTTCTCATGATCATTGCAACTCCACAAGGTGAGATCTTGCATGGAGCCCCAGGCCGAGGGAGATTGACAGTTCTTTTGTGTTTCTTCCATTTGCGAATAATCGCACCAACTGTTGTCACCTTCTCACCAAGCTGCTTGGCGATGGTCTTGTAGCCCATTCCAGCCTTGTGTAGGTCTACAATCTTGTCCGAGACATCCTTGGAGAGCGCTTTGATCTTGGCCATGGTGGAGAGCTTGGAATCTGATTGTATGATTGCTTCTGTGGACAGGTGTCTTTTATACAGGTAACAAGCTGAGATTAGGAGCACTCCCTTTTAAGAGTGTGCTCCTAATCTCAGCTCATTACCTGTATAAAAGACCCCTGGGAGCCAGAAATCTTTCTGATTGAGAGGGGGTCAAATACTTATTTCCCTCATTAAAATGCAAATCAATTTATACAATTTTTCACATGCGTTTTTCTGGATTTTTTTGTTCTTATTCTGTCTCTCACTGTTCAAATAAACCTACCATTAAAATTATAGACTGATCATTTCTTTGTCAGTGGGAAAACGTACAAAATCAGCAGGGGGATCAAATACTTTTTTCCCTCACTGTACATCTCTTTTGTCCAAGCTTTAATATTCAATAGTCTGCAATTTCTAAGACGCTGTTCCATGTGCCCGCCGTGGGCACGGGTTTCTTGAGTGGTGCTCGCTGTGCTGGCTGTGCTCTGTCTCTGCTGCAGCACCGGCTCTTGGAGAACACAGTGATTTTTAAAGCCCCTTTCTGTGCATACTTAAATTAATGAGCTCTGTGCAGGGTTTATTGAGACATGAGTCCGCGTGAGCTGCTCTCTAAAAGTATTCCTTCAGAAAGTATTCATACCCTTAGTCCACATTTGCCCAGAATTCTTCAACCTCTGTCAAATGGGTTGCTGATCATTGTTAGACAACCAGGTTTTGCCATAGATTTTCAATTAGTTTGAAGTCAAAACTGTAACTTTGGCCTTGTGTTTTAGGTTATTGTCCTGCTGAAAGGTGAATTAATCTCCCATTGTCTGGTTCAAATCAGATTGAACCAGTGTTTCCTCTAGGATTTTGCCTGTGCTTAGGTCCATTCCGTTTATTTTTTATCCCAAAAGACTCCCCAGTCCTTAACGATTACAAGCATACCCATAACATGATGCAGCCACCACTATGCTTGAAAATATGGAGAGTGGTACACAGCAATTTGTTGTTTTGGATTTTCCCAAAACATAACACTTTGTATTCAGGACTAAAAGTTTTCAGTATTACTTTAGTGCCTTGTTGCAAACAGGATGCATGTTTTGGAATATTTTATTCTGTACAGGCTTCCTTCTTTTCACTCAGTCAATTAGGTTAGTATTGTGGAGTAACTACAATGTTATTGATCCATCCTCAGTTCTCTCCTATCACAGCCATTGAACACTGTAACTGTTTAAAGTCAACATTGACCTCATGGTGAAATCCCTGAGCGGTTTCCTTCCTCTCCGGCAACTGAGGTAGGAAGGATGCCAGTATCTTTGTAGTGATTGGGTGTATTGATACACCATCCAAAGTGTAATTTATAACTTCTTGGGGAAAAGGATTGGCTAATAAGTCTGGCTGCACATCTGACTGGCTAACTTACTGCAAGATCAATGATATAAAGAACTAGTACTTTAAATGAAATTATGGGCAGAAAGACATTCAACTCCATCTTTCATCGAATCAGATGTCTTATTCATCACAAGACCATTTGATGTTGCCAATTATTTTAATGATTACTTCATTGGCAAAGTGGGCAAACTTAGGCAGGAAATGCATAAAAAAACTAATACTGAAAGATAAGCATTGTAAGTTTGAACCTCCTGGCATTGGTAACTTAGATGGAAAGCTGGTAGCTGACTCTATGGCCAGTGGCAATTTTAGCATGTATATCTTGGTGGGGCAAATAAAAAAACAAGTTTTAGACGCATGCCAGCAAAGCCACAACACAACACAAAACAATACATTAATTGCACTATAGCGGTGACAAATGGTGCCCACAAACTGTTAGGGCCTACACAAAGCTGTCCCAACAAACCATAGTGTAACGGTATATAGACCCGTAAGAAGGGTAAAAGGCCCAGTCACAGTGGCCGCGAGAGCGCAGGGTGTGAGTGTGTGAAAGAGGTTAGTTTTGTGACCTGTTGGGGTGGAGAACCATGGCAGATTATGTGGAAATAGGAAGACAAGTGTGAATCATTTTGGTGATGGGTGTTATCAATAATAGGGATATTGGAGGAAATACAGGACAAAGCCATTAAGTAATCCATATTCTCCAGTAATAAATTCACAGACGCTTATGGTATCGGTTCTAATACAAGGTATTTTAAGTGCCGTGACCAATTAATTATTATCCGGGGAAGTGTGTAGTGCTATCTTAGAAAATAGTTAATAGAAGGTGTGTATTATAGATGGGAGTGAAGGAATCTAAAATACCCTGAACACCGTCGGGAGAGTTTAGGAATAATAACTATTGATATGGCGACAAACGGACCCGTTTCTCCCTGTAATATAGAGCTAGCGGAATTTAATGAAGACATGAAGCGCACGAGCATTCTACCAATATGGCTGGAATATGGGAAAAATTGAGTAAATTTGATAAAATTTGACAACATTTTCCTGCTGATGGCGAATTCAAATCAAGAATTCAGGGAGGCAATTATGACTTGGCATAAAAAGATAAAACCAGAATCAAAAGCTCAATATACCAGCATTTTGATGTCAGCATTCTATCAACAGAAAATGCATTACGATAAACCCAGAATGAGTAAGAGTACGCTACAGCAGGACTGGGAACGGGAGTGTATTGATAGAATGTGCGCTTCTGCTTTGATGGCAGGTTTGAACCCTGTGATCAAAACAGTAATTGCGGGGGTAGTAGATTTAATTCAAGACGATGTTTTGAGAGTGGAATATAACTCCGCTCACCTTGCAGACGTGCGAGAGGTTAATAGGGCCATAGAGAAAAGCAATAACTATAGTTTCAATGGCCAAGATAAGACAAAGAAACATAGTGAAAAAACATCAAAGCGTAAGGAGTCCCACATCTAAAACAGGGAGCTATCGGGCATTGTAGGAATGAGTGTAAGGTGATACTGGACCCTACTGTATTAGAAGGAAATGCAGCTATACAATAGTTTGCATCTTTTTCAAAAGAGCAACAACTAATCGTTTTGAGGTTAGCAAGAATGGAACTTTTACCTAGAGGTGTATAGTCTCTGTTCGATCGATAAGTGGTTCATAGACATCACAGTTTCTATGTGATGGAAGACGTATGAGATCACGTTTTACCTAGAGGTGTATAGTCTCTGTTCAATCGATACGTGGTTCATAGAGATTACAGTTTCTATGTGATGGAAGAAGTATGAGATCACGTTTTACCTAGAGGTGTATAGTCTCTGTTCCATCTGTACGTGGTTCATAGAGATTACAGTTTCTATGTGATGGAAGAAGTATGAGATCACATTTTACCTAGAGGTGTATAGTCTCTGTTCCATCTATACGTGGTTCATAGAGATGACAGTTTCTATGTGATGGAAGACGTATGAGATCACGTTTCACCTAGAGGTGTATAGTCTCTGATCCATCGATAAGTGATTCATAGAGATTACAGTTTCTATGTGATGGAAGACGTATGAGATCACGTTTCACCTAGAGGTGTATAGTCTCTGTTCCATCGATAAGTGATTCATAGAGATTACAGTTTCTATGTGATGGAAGACATATGAGATCACATTTTACCTAGAGGTGTATAGTCTCTGTTCCATCTATACGTGGTTCATAGAGATTACAGTTTCTATGTGATGGAAGAAGTATGAGATCACGTTTCACCTAGAGGTGTATAGTCTCTGTTCCATCTATACGTGGTTCATAGAGATTACAGTTTCTATGTGATGGAAGAAGTATGAGATCACGTTTCACCTAGAGGTGTATAGTCTCTGTTCCATCTATACGTGGTTCATAGAGATTACAGTTTCTATGTGATGGAAGAAGTATGAGATCATGTTTTACCTAGAGGTGTATAGTCTCTGTTCCATCCATACGTGGTTCATAGAGATTACAGTTTCTATGTGATGGAAGACATATGAGATCAC
>QNTS01000081.1:1309629-1357672 GCA_003317085.1 Hucho hucho
GCACACATCTCAGGAGGGATTTTGTCCCACTCCTCTTTGCAGATCTTCTCCAAGTCATTAAGGTTTCGAGGCTGACGTTTGGCAACTCGAACCTTCAGCTCCCTCCACAGATTTTCTATGGGATTAAGGTCTGGAGACTGGCTAGGCCACTCCAGGACCTTAATGTGCTTCTTCTTGAGCCACTCCTTTGTTGCCTTGGCCGTGTGTTTTGGGTCATTGTCATGCTGGAATACCCATCCACGACCCATTTTCAATGCCCTGGCTGAGGGAAGGAGGTTCTCACCCAAGATTTGACGGTACATGGCCCCGTCCATCGTCCCTTTGATGTGGTGAAGTTGTCCTGTCCCCTTAGCAGAAAAACACCCCCAAAGCATAATGTTTCCACCTCCATGTTTGACGGTGGGCATGGTGTTCTTGGGGTCATAGGCAGCATTCCTCCTCCTCCAAACACGGCGAGTTGAGTTGATGCCAAAGAGCTCCATTTTGGTCTCATCTGACCACAACCCTTTCACCCAGATGTCCTCTGAATCATTCAGATGTTCATTGGCAAACTTCAGATGGGCATGTATATGTGCTTTCTTGAGCAGGGGGACCTTGCGGGTGCTGCAGGATTTCAGTCCTTCACGGCGTAATGTGTTACCAATTGTTTTCTTGGTGACTATGGTCCCAGCTGCCTTGAGATCATTGACAAGATCCTCCCGTGTAGTTCTGGGCTGATTCCTCACCGTTATCTTGATCATTGCAACTCCACGAGGTGAGATCTTGCATGGAGCCCCAGGCCGAGGGAGATTGACAGTTCTTTTGTGTTTCTTCCATTTGCGAATAATCGCACCAACTGTTGTCACCTTCTCACCAAGCTGCTTGGCGATGGTCTTGTAGCCCATTCCAGCCTTGTGTAGGTCTACAATCTTGTCCCTGACATCCTTGGAGAGGTCTTTGGTCTTGGCCATGGTGGAGAGTTTGGAATTTGATTGATTGCTTCTGTGGACAGGTGTCTTTTATACAGGTAACAAACTGAGATTAGGAGCACTCCCTTTAAGAGTGTGCTCCTAATCTCAGCTCGTTATCTGTATAAAAGACACCTGGGAGTCAGAAATCTTTCCGATTGAGAGGGGGTCAAATACTTATTTCCCTAATTAAAATGCAAATCAATTTATAACATTTTTTTCACATGCGTTTTTCTGGATTTTTTTGTTGTTATTCTGTCTCTCACTGTTCAAATAAACCTACCATTAAAATGATAGACTGATCATTTCTTTGTCAGTGGGCAAACGTACAAGATCAGCAGGGGATCAAATACTTTTTTCCCCCACTGTAGCTATGTAGCTAATCTGTGTATGGACCCAAACGTTTGGTATACATATTAGTTCAGAACCTAGCTATGAACCTCAGCTATCACAGCCAGTTGTATCAACTTCAAAACAGTCAATGACATTAATGAAGCCAATGAATTGAGTAGAATATAATATAACTGTGTGCCAAGGATGCAAGTCGTCTATACATGTAGTTATTAGCCTGTACATTTTAATATATTCACTGATCATGTACTCTACCTTGGCAAGTAAAGGTGCAGTTCAGGTATGAATGTCTTTGAGATAATTTTTTACTCTTGGAATTGGATATGACTATCAAATTCCATAATTTGAATGACGTGTCTGCATGTATTTATTACAATTATACACTTCAACAGTGTTGACTAATCTTGGTCCTGGGACATCAATGGTTACACATTGTAACTAATAGACTAAAAACAGGATTTAACTAGTTAAAGGCTGGTTTGTAATTCATATATACAGAAATATTTTTAAAACAGTACACTCCACTTCCTATGCATCATGTAAATAGTCTAAAACCGGTTTATCTCAATATCTAAATGCCCTTCATCTGCATTGATCTGATAAACACAGGATGGGTGTAGTAGTTCATCAAATGAGACTTCATTTCAATCAGTAGAAAATGTGAAACGCTTTATTGGAAGAAGTTAATTATCCAAGTGTTATATATACATGCATTATAAATATAATTGTAATATTAGAGCGGGTGAGGTGGCGATGATGGGACTGGGGGTTGGCATCCTCTCTCACACCAAAACATATCTGCAGACGAGAGACAGATGGAGAGAGAGAGAGCATGTTTAAGCCTTGTTTATATTTTTTATTCTAACATTGTTAGTCATCATAATAATCAGGTGAAACGCAAAACTGACCTTGGATCATTATCTCTGGGACTACTGCATCTCTATCTGTATTTCAATGTAAAGCATCTCTTTAATAATACTTCCCTGTTGACCTGTCCAAGTGCCCTCTATGTAGCCAGTTCAGATGCGGGAGAGGTTCACCGAACACAGCTGATATAACCTAGAGGATTTAGGGAGAAGAGGAGAGAGGGATGAAGTGAAGGAGAGAGATTGTTATTGAGAAAATAAGGTAGTTACAGAGACCGTGTTAACAGGAATCTGTGTGTGGCCTCACCTGGTGTCCACACCACACTAAGTGGCTGCAGGGTACTTAATAATGCTGAAAAACATGAACGGGCACACGAGGACAAACAATATAGCGTAGTTATAGAAATAATGAAATGTCTTACTATTCTCCATGGTTGGCCCTCTTACCTATTCGTTGAAGGTGGAAGGAGCCACAGTTATTCACTTGAGCCTGCTTCCTGCACAACACAATCCATCAATCAGATTGATACATGAGTGTGTAGGTGTGGGTTATAGGGTGTCTAATTGTTCAACAAAAAAATCAATATGGGTGACTCTTAAAAGAACCTGTTTTGTTTTTGTACAGACATCACACCCTTACCTAAACAGCACCCTCACCTGAGAAGTAGAAATCAAAGGGAGAGAAAGTTTACATACACCTTAGCCAAATATATTTAAACTCAGTTTTTCATAGTTCCTGACATTTAATCCTAGTAAGAATTCCCTGTCTTAGGTCAGTTAGGAACACCACTTTATTTTAAGAATGTGAAATGTCAGAATAATAGTAGAGAGAATGATTTATTTCAGCTTTTATTTCTTTCATCACATTCCCAGTGGGGCAGAAGTTTAAATTCACTCAATTAGTATTTGGTAGCATTGCCTTTAAATTGTTTAATTTGGGTCAAACGTTTCTGGTAGCCTTCCACAAGCTTTCCACAATAAATTGGGTGAATTTTGGCCCATTCCTCCTGACAGAGCTGGTGTAACTGAGTCAGGTTTGTAGGCCTCCTTGCTCACACACGCTTTTTCAGTTCTTCCCACAAATGCTCTATAGGATGGAGGGCAGGGCTTTGTGATGGCCACTCCAATACCTTGACTTTGTTGTCCTTAAGCCGTTTTGCCACAACTTTGGAAGTATGCTTGGGGTCATTGTCCATTTGGAAGACCCATTTGCAACCAAGCTTTAACTTCCTGACTGATGTCTTGAGAAGTTGCTTCAATATATCCACATCATTTTCATTCCTCATGATGCCATCTATTTTGTGAAGTGCACCATTCCCTCCTGCAGCAAAGCACCCCCACAACATGATGCTGCCACTCCCGTGCTTCACGGTTGGGATGGTGTTCTTCGGCTTGCAAGCCTCCCCACTTTTCCTCCAAACATAACGATGGTCATTATGGTCAAACAGTTATATTTTTGTTTCATCAGACCAGTGGACATTTCTCCAAAAAGTACGATCTTTGTCCCCATGTGCAGTTGCAAACCGTAGTCTGGCTTTTTTTATGGTGGTTTTGGAGCAGTGCTTTTGTATTATGATTTCATGGGGCCTACTGGAGTGAATGGGTTGCTTACTCTTTAACTATATTTGATGCTGTGTGTGACTGCTGTTGCCTGTCTATCAGCCATGTCTATGTTTGACCAAAATTGGCTCTCAATCAGTGCCATGGAATGCACAGGTATTATACGGTCGCTGTCCTTTCAGCACCATGAGCCTGTCACCTTTGATGTGCCCCTGTTGTTGTTGCTATTCGTCAGGTCGGTGTGTGTAGCTGGTGCATAAAGTCAGGCGCAGGAGACCAGAGATGAGTGGACAACGTATTTTACTACGATGGCACAAAGTAAAACCATTTACAACGTGCCCAAAATAACGGTATCCATAACACACAGGCGAAAATACCATCCGGAAAGGTACTGACAAAGAACAAGGAACAATCACGCACACAAACATGGGGGAACCAGAGGGTTAAATACATGAACAAGTAATTGGGGAATGAAAACCAGGTGTGTGGAAAACAAAAACAAAACAAATGGAAAATAAAAGAGGATCGGCGATGGCTAGAAAATGACGTCGACCGCCGAACGCCGCCCAAACAAGGAGAGGGACCGACTTCGGTGGAAGTCGTGACACTATTGGTGATAGTGTGAACAGTGCATTATTTTATGCTGTGTGTTATGTTGTGTCCAGGTCGGTTCTGTCTCTGTGTGTGGGGCAGCCCGAAGCGCTGCCAGACCCATTTGATTAAAAAGTATTGCTCTTCTGCCAAGAGTGTGCAAAGCTGTCATCAAGTTAAAGGGTGGCTACTTTGAAGAATCTAAAATATATTTTGATTTGTTTAACACTTTTTTGGTTACTACATGATTCCATGTGTTATTTCAGAGTTTTGATGTCTTCACTGTTATTCTACAATTTAGAAAATAGTAAAAATAAAGAAACCCTTGAATGAGTAGGTGTGTCAACACAGCTAATGAAGTCACTGAAGCCCTTAAAGAGTTGCAGTCAGTTTTGTAATGGGTGGTCAGTAATAAACTGCATAGTATTTGGTACAAATCATTCCCTAAGTTCTAGAGCTCAACTGAATCTGGTAATGAATGGTGTGGCTGTTGAACAAGTTGAGGAGACTAAATTAATTGGTGCACAGCTTTTTTTAACACCACACTCCACAAAGCCAGTCCTGCAGGCTATAGTTTTATCTTATATTGGTTATTGTCCTGTCAAATGGTCAAGAACTGCAAAGTAAGACCTAGTTAAGCTGCAGCTGGCCCAGAACAGAACAGCACGTCTTGCTCGTCATTGTAATCAGAGGGCTAATATTAATACTATGCATGCCAGTCTCTTTTGGCTAAGAGTGGAGGAAAGACCAACAGCATCACTTCATGTTTTTAGAAGAAACCAAATTGTTTGCATAGTCAACATACACACAGCACTGACCCCACTAGACATGCCACCAAGGGTCTTTTCACAATGCCCAGGTCCAGAACAAATTCAAGGAAACGTACAGTATTACACAGAGCCATGAGTGCATGGAACTCCCATCTCATGTAGCGCAAGTGAACATCAAACCTTGTTTCAGCAGGGTCACTGGCAACTTCCGTCTCTGAGTTGTTTACAGATGGGCTTTGTTAAGGGCCCTACACAAACAGAATGATGGAGAGTCGTATATGGTCTGTTCCAAAATTTGAGCCGCACTAAAGTATGTAGAACAATGTAGAAAATAACACTCAGTGTGTAGCTGCCTTGATGGGCCATGCACCCTCAGTGGTTGTAAAAAAAACGGATACAGCAGAGAAGAGGCAAAGCCTGAAAATTTGATGCTTTCTGTTTCTTCCGACCCTGCTCAGACGTTTCTTTTACACCTGGAACGTCAGGTTAGGGGTCACGGGGAAGAATGGAGCCATGCACTTCTAACAGTTTTCCTACTTTTCTGAAGTACCCTGACTTGCACAAGTTTCACACCCCTAAACACACATAGGACTATAAGCCACACACACACACACACACACACACACACACACACACACACACACAGGCAAAGCATCTTCTCACTTGTGTACTCAGGGGAGACCATGTTTATAATTAACTGGATCTCAATGGCTTGAGGAAGTGACATAACGACTGGAGTAATTAGAATTATCTCAAGCATCATGTCACAAAATAACCTTATCGTCTCACATCCAATAACTCCTATGACACACATAACTTGAATGTCTTAAAAGGGATTTAAACTCTTTATGACACTCTGGGTATTCATTGTTTGACATCACAGCCTCTGAGATAAAGGCTCCTGTATTTGTTATTCAAAACAACTCGAGCAGAATGAGGGAAGCTGCTCAAGGACATCTTCCGAACATCACCTTGTGTAGATTCATCATCCAAAGGGGGGAAATGTGCTCATCAGCTTTCGTAGCCTGTAATACACTTGTGTCCCCCGGCGACCGGTTCGTACATAAAACATTCAGGCGGCAAAGGCTTAAATTTCCTCCTTAACTACATTTAATGGCAAGAAGGCGGGAAAAAACTGGGCAAATATGCATACTTTCTTTATTAAACACCATTTTCCACCACCACGCTTGAGTGGCTAATGCCTAGGAATGCTTCTTCCTGATGTTCAGCCAATCAGGTTGTACCAGTCTGTTGTTTACCCCTGGCTGAACGCGTGGGGCAACATCAGGAAGTATGTTTTATGTAAGCACCGGTCGCCAGGGGACAGGAGTGTATTACCTGCTGTGCACCTCAAGCCCAGACGATAATAGAGATCCATGAAGTCCACTAGTGGCTGCCCAGGCTAGCTGGCACCCTTAAATAGCTTTTGCTTGAATCTTGAATCCCCCTTGGATTTAATTAATGATGAACTCTCTCCGGTACAGTGATGAGAAGACAACACCAAATGGAAAACACATTTACCGGTGACCGCGAGCAGATTTAGGCCTAGATTCAATCAGATAAAGTATTAACCGTCGAAAGCCAACACCCGCATAGCTGATGCATGGGATTTCTCAATGCAGGATTTCTCTTAGTGCCAATGGCAATGTCAGCTTTAGGTATAATGCCAGGAGCCGCTTGTGGATTTGACTGCTCTAATGCAGTTCATGCTATGCGATGTCGGCTTAAGCGGATCTGATTGAATATATCCCTTAATTAGGCTATGTTTACCTCCTTTGCGTGCGGTTCCCGAAAACTTCACTCAAGTCTGAAAATATGAATTATCAATGTCTCCTGTCTAACACAGAGGCATCAAGTCTACAGGAAGAGTGCGCTTGACAGAACACTGCAACGTCACTGAGGATAGAATCTGTCAGTATTATCATCGGAGCCTGTTGTTGTAGGACAGGGTTTCCCAAACTCGGTCCTGGGGCCCACTCTGGGTGCACATTTTGTTTTTGCCCTAGACAGATGATTCAAATAATGAAAGCTTGATAAGGAGTTGGATGTTTGAATCAGCTATGTAGTGCTAGGGCAAAAACCAAACCTGCACCCAGGGTGGGCCCCATTACCGAGTTTGGGAAACCCTGTTGTAGGCGAGTAGTGAAGCCTCTGTCAAGTGCACCGTCATTTGTCAAATGGGCTGGCCTGCTATGACAGATACACTATTTACACAAAAGTATGTGGACACCACTTCAAATGAGTGTAATTGGCTATTTTAGCCACACCCGTTGCTGACAGGTGTATAACATTGAGCACACAGTCATGCAATCTCCATAGAAAATCATTGGCAGTAGAATGTGACTTTCAACGTGGCACTGTCATAGGATGCCACCTTTCCAACAAGTCAGTTCGTCAAATTTCTGCCCTGCTAGAGCTGCCCCAATCAACTGTAAGTGCGGTTATTGTGAAGTGGAAACGTCTAGAAGCAATAATGGTGGAGGAGGAATAATGGTCTGGGGCTGTTTTTCATGGTTCGGGCAAGGCCTTTTAGTTACAGTGAAGGGAAATCTTAACGCTACAGCATACAATGACATTGTACATAATTCTGTGCTTCCAACTTTGTGGCAGAAGGCAGCAGGTACTTTTTATTTAATGATTTTACCTTTACTTAACTAGGCAAGTAGGTTAAGAACAAATTCTTATTTTCAATGACGGCCTAGAAACAGTGGGTTAACTGCCTCAGGGGCAGAACGACAGATTTTTACCTTGTCAGCTCAGGGATTCGATCTTGCAACCTTTCGGTTACTAGTCCAACAGTGTTTAACATGAGATCCTCTCTAAGCTTTACAGGAATGTGGTTCTGAATATAAACAACCACACCTCCACCTTTGGCATTTGTCTTTTCTGTATATCTGATAACCATGTATTGCTACCACTGTATCATCAAAGCTATTATCTAAGTTTGTTTCAGAGATGGTCAGAATATGAATGTCATCTGTTACTAGCAAATTGATTTCATGAACCTAGTTTCTTAAGCTACATAAACTCAGAAAATAAATAAACGTCCTCTCACTGTCAACTGAGTTTATTTTCGGCAAACTTAACATATGTAAATATTTGTACGAACATAACAAGATTCAACGACTGAGACAAACTAATCAAGTTCCACAGACATGTGACTAACAGACATGGAATAATGTGTCCACAAACAAAGGGGGGGTCAAAATCAAAAGTAACAGTCCGTATCTGGTGTGGCCACCAGCTGCATTAAGTACTGCAGTGCATCTCCTCCTCATGGACTACAACAGATTTGCCAGTTCTAGCTGTGAGATGTTACCCCAGTCTTCCACCAAGGCACCTGCAAGTTCCTGGATATTTCTGGGGGGAATGGCCCTAGCCCTCACCCTTCCGATCCAACAGGTCCCAGACGTGCTCAATGGGATTGAGATCCGGGTTCTTCACTGGCCATGGCAGAACACTGACATTCCTGTCTTACAGGAAATCACGCACAGAACGAGCAGTGTGGCTGGTAGCATTGTCATGCTGGAGGGTCATGTCAGTATGAGCCTGCAGGAAGGGTACCATATGAGGGAGGAGGATTTCTTCCCTGTAACGCACAGAGTTGAGATTGCCTGCAATGACAACAAGCTCAGTCCGATGATGCTGTGACACACTGCCCCAGACCATGACGGACCCTCCACCTCCAAATTGATCCCGCTCCAGAGTACAGGCCTCGGTGTAATGCTCATTCCTTCGACGATAAACACGAATCCGACCATCACCCCTGGTGAGACAAAACCGCGACTCGTCAGTGAAGAGCACTTTTGCCAGTTCTGTCTGGTCCTGCGACAGTGGGTTTGTGCCCATAGGCGACGTTGTTACCGGTGATCTCTGGTGAGGACCTGCCTTACAACAAGCCTACAAGCCCTCAGTCCAGCCTCTCTCAGCCTATTGCGGACAGTCTGAGCACTGATGGAGGGATTGTGCTTTCCTTGGTGTAACTCGGGCAGTTGTTGTTGCCATCCTGTACCTGTCCCGCAGGTGTGATGTTCAGATGAACCGATCCTGTGCAGGTGTTGATCCTGTGTGTAATGAGAACCGTCCACTGCGAGGACGATCAGCTGTCCATCCTGTCTCCCTGTAGCGCTGTCTTAGGTGTCTCACAGTACGGACATTGCAATTTATTGCCCTGGCCACATCTACAGTCCTCATGCCTCCTTGCATTCACACCGCAGATGAGCAGGGACCCTGGGCATCTTTCTTTTGGTGTTTTTCAGAGTCAGTAGAAAGGCCTCTTTAGTTTTCATAACTGTGACCTTAATTGCCTACCGTCTGTAAGCTGTTAGTGTCTTAACGACCGTTCCACAGGTGCATGTTCATTAATTGTTTATGGTCCATTGAAAAAAGCATGGGAAACCGTGTTTAAACCCTTTACAATGAAGATCTGTGAAGTTATTTAGATTTTTACGAATTATCTTTGAAAGACAGGGTCCTGAAAAAGGGACGTTTCTTTTTTTGCTGAGTTCATGTTAATATGGGCTATTTTTAGCACTTTTCTGCAATGCTTTATTGTGTTAGACATGCTCAGGTTATTTATGTTAGCGCTCGTCCTGCTAGGGCACACCGCCTCCGTGCTAACAGTATAACTCTGGTTCATAGGCACATGATTACTGCATACAATAGCTGTATGATCTGCAGAAGCTAAGCTCTTTCTGAAGAAAAAGTCCATTAGAGAATCTGGCTAAAAGTATCTAACACTGTGTCTGAATGCCAAACATGAAATAAATGTGCATTTAACCAACCTGTGTTGAAGCAATTGACTGTGCGGGCCCAACTTCAATACTAATGCATTTTCAGAACCACCATGCTCTTTTTTGTAACACAAAACCAAGGGATTAGAAGAATACTATATAGATCCATATATTATACACTGCACATATCTCCACTCCGCTCTATGGTTCTGCCATCCACTCTTCACTTTTGGACCCATGTCAATAATACATGCCAAGACAAATTATTATGTATAGAATGGAGTCTTTCATGGGCAAAACCAACTCAATACCTATTATTAATTCAGGTAGGATGGATGGTGTTCTGACAAGCTCGTGGACTTAATGTTTTATACACAAGGCCTTAGGAGAAGGCAGAGGCTGATGAGCGCAAATCATGTTTAATAAACATTTGGTTTCCCCAAGCAAAACAGGGGAAGAGAGCGTGCTGACAAATTGCATTTGGAACACTCAGGCTGGCTTTGGGAAAGAAATTCCGGTCCTGGCTACCAGGATTCAACCTGGAGGGGCAACCTCTATTTTGTTATAAAACTGGCTTCTATAGACACACACACGTATGCATGCTCACCCAGACAAGCACATATTCTCACACATGCAGACACACACACACCTGCCTCTATAATTAGATAAATATGTTTAAACAATTTTTTTTATTTATTTGACCTGTATTTAACTAGGCAAGCCAGTTAAGAACAAATTCTTAATTACAATGACGGCCTACACCTGCCAAACCTGGACGACGCTGGGCCAATTATGCACCGCCCTATAGCGCTCTCAATCACGTCCGGTTGTGATACAGCCTTCATTAAGGCTGTATGCTTCATTAAGATGATCCCAAGAGCGTGTATCTCCGTAAGTGTGATGATGCTTTGCCTTGGCTTTGGGCAGAGCTAAGAGGGAAGAAAACCAGCATCACAAAAGGTGGCCTCAAGTCACTTTACGGTCTCAGGCATCTCTCCAGTTATTGCTGGCCATAGGCATAATGGAGTGTAGCAGTTGCATTTTGCCCTGTGTGTGTGTGTGCGCGCGTGAGAGAGAGTGTGTGTATGTATGTGTGAAATGGAGAGAGCGAGCGAGAGAGAGAGTGTGTACCTCTGAGGCTTCATGTCTGGAGGCTGAAGGCTCCTCATGTGGCTGAGGACTTGGATTAGCAGTTTATTCACACTCATGCTACATACCACATCTACACCCATTGCATATACAAGCAGCTTACCGGTATATAGCCTAAGCGCCAGTGAGAAGAAATCTATTCAATAAAATTCTATTCTCAATTCTTCAGGTTGCTTTTATTTTTTATTTAAAAATATCATCCAAGCATTTACAGAGTAGTAAAACAAATCAATCTATGCAACTTGTTAACAGCCTTTACAGAAAATTAAGAAATATATCAATTCTTATTCATAGAATTATAAAAACAAGGAACGAAAAAAGAGAGAGTGGTGGGGCCAGAGGAGTGGGAGGTTGTAAATGTTCAGCAGACCCTGATAACCTCCCTGGGTAGCATTCCTAGCTGAGTGACAGCAGAGTTAACCAATTAGAGGCTCTGGGAATGGTCTGGTCCGCCCATGTGAAGGACAAACAGCCAATGCCCTGGCACCTTAGGACTGATACTCCTTTGGGACTCCCAATGTGGTGTTCTATCCCATGAGGCTTTGCAAAATTGGGCACAGAGAAGAGCATCGTGGCTTTGGTGGTGTTATAGAGATCTCCATCACCCTGGAGACGAGTCACCCTCTCGGTCACCCATACAGAGAGGCTGTTTCCTCAGTGTCACAGCCTGCTCTGCAGCCTGAGCTCTATGTTTTTACTTCTGTCCTAATAATACAGCCAGAGCTCTATGCCAGTTTTTCTCAACCTTATTTGTGCCAGAAAACTGTTTACATTATAACTAGCTCTTAAGAACTGACTAAACCAAGGCCAGTTAACCATCGCAGGGACCGGTGAGCAACATCTCAGGGACCAGTACCGGTCTCCATAATACAGTGTCCTAATAATTCAGCCTGAGCTCAATGCTGTTTCTTCTGTGTCCCTGTGATGTCCTCCTCTGTGTGCCCGTAATGCTCTATGTGGTCATGATGCCCTCGAAGCCACAGAACTTCCAGCGTTTCTCCAGGCTGGCGCCTACCCCCGTCAACTCCTGTCTGAAGGTACAGGGCAGCCGACCCAGTAGAGCATCCACCTCCCCTGTATTTATCTGAAACACACACACAGACACACTCAATGTAAATACACAGATTTGATAAATACACTCCCACACACCCACATGTACAAACACAATACAAACTTAACACACAGATTTGACACGCACTCCCACAAACTCAAAAAGAGCCCCAAATCTGCGAAAAACTGATCTGATTGACAAACAATAAACGCACCCACACACACACACACACACACACACACACACACTTTATATCACAATCCCACACCTACATATGCAATAGCACCACATTGGCATATAGCTTTAAAAATGTGAGATTATACAAAACAATGACAGCAGGAAGCACTGTATAATTTTATGCAGAGAAAAAACACATTTGTAAGAACCAGATGGGTTAACCTGTCAGTATGTATTAAGCACTAGCGTAGAGATGTGTGTATCACCATTAACAATGTAGCAGTGCATCATGAACACAGTAGATAAGTAGAGAGTCATGTTGTTAGTGGTGAATCCAGCCAGGACTGGTGACAAAGCCCTGTGGGCTTGTTGTGTAGAGTTACAGAGAGGTAGCGTGGGAACAAAAACATCCTCAGACAGAGTGGAAAAGCCCAAAGGAGAGAGAAGGAATGAGTCAGTGTGGTGGAGGCGCAGAGGTTTTAATGAGTTGGCGGGGGGAGTGGTCATACAATATATTCACGAGGGCCTCCTCATGGAGGTAGCAGTAAGAGTAGTCATGTCTGAAGGCCTCAGGGTGGAGGTGGGCTGGTGGTCCCATAGTCCTTTATCTGACGGCCTCATCATGGAAATAGAGTGAGAGTGGCCATGTATTATATCTGAAGGCCTCCTTGCGGCGGTGGCAGTGAGTGTAGTGGTCATATACACAGTGTACAGCCTGGTTTAGGCAAGGCTTGGCTACTATGCCCCTCTGGGTTTCCACCAGCCATGTTATCGGCTAGAGGTTTGGGTCGGCACGATAGATCGAAAAGAGATGTTATTCATACACTGAGTGTACAAAACATTAGGAACACCTTCCTAATATTGAGTTACAACCCCTTTTGCCCTCAGAACAACCACAATTCGTCAGGGCATGGAGTCTACAAGTTGTCGAGGGTTCCGTAGGGATGATGGTTCATGTTGACTTCAATGCTTTCCACAGTTGTGTCAAGTTGTCTGGATGTCCTTTGGGTGGTGGACCATTCTGAATACACACAGGAAATTGCTAAGCGTGAAAAATCCAGTAGCGTTGCAGTTCTTGACACACTCAAACCGGTACTCCTGGCACCTACTACCATACCCCGTTCAAAGGCACGTAAATCTTTTGTCTTGCCAATTCACCCTCTGAATGGCACACATACACAATCCATGTCTCAAGGATTAAGCAGAGGTGAGAACCATGGAAGGCCCCTGAGGATCCCAAAATGTGGAGACAGGTGTTTAAGCAAAGCGTCAGAATAAATGAAACAGCTCTGCTCCATCTGGGAGAGACAGTAAGGATCCAGATCTAACTGGTCTGTGTACAGGGAAATTACACGCAGACACTTCTTCAAGAACACTGGGAGATACAGAGATATCCTATATTCATGTATATGGTAGCTACAGAGAGTGGAGGCAGTGGGACTTGCCTTTGCTTCAACCCCAACTCTAACCTTAGGATCAGCATCATGAAAGGGGCCTGCCAGCACCAGGGGGATCAAATTCGATGAGAAAGATCTGGCTGCATGAGGAAACTCTTGCTGCACAATGGGGCTCTGCTGTCACACGGGGATGATTCACATTTCATTAGGGGGAGGCTGACTGCACCAGGGTGCTCCAACTGCACCGTGTGGCCCTGGAATATATCAGGTCAATACTGTATGACAGCCCAGTAGGGGTGTTTATTCCAAGTTTGTGCTCTGTGTGTGTGTGTTGCGCCAGGATGGCTCTATTGCTCAGCTTGCTGTGTGTGCGTGTGTGCTGGAATAGTGCGCCAGGATGGCTCCTGCTGCTCATCATGACATGTGCACATAAAGACAGTGCACATAAAGACACATTTTGTAGTTAAACTCCCATGTACTGAATAAAAAATACATGTGATGGGTATCCATCACATTTTCAACTCTTCTGATGGTTTTGTCACAAAAACTGTTATGTAACGGTTTTGTCACGAAAACTGTTATGTAATATAGCAAATGTGCCCACTCTGGTCTTGGCACGTATGCTCTAGACAACAGTTCGCAGAGCGGGTATGCTACCTACACAATAAGATTATTATGGATAAGATAATTTGTATTTGTCAAACGGCAGCCAAGCATCGATCATCATGTCACCAGAATAAGACCCTTGATATTTATTGAAAAGGAGCCTCAAGCTCATCACCTTGCACATTCACCATCCAGTTCATCATAACTTATTTCATCTGTAGCCTAATAAACTGCTTGCTTTCCCGAGTCATAGTGGGAGGACCACACAACATATCATCACATCACTCCAAGTTTACTTCCATATGATGGTTATCATATCAATATTTGTGCATAAAGGCGTTTCCACTGCCATTTCTCACATAATACATTTTACCAACACAAAAATATCCCACCATTTCTCGCATAATACATTTTACCAACACAAAAATATCCCACCATTTCTCGCATAATACATTTTACCAACACAAAAATATCCCACCATTTCTCGCATAATACATTTTACCAACACAAAAAGTTCCCACCAAGTCGAACTAACACATCGTCTGTCGACATTTATACAATTATACCGGCATTTCCTGTTGCAGCCCAGGCGTGACTTTTTTCATGTGTCAGGTAATTAACCTACATGAAATGGTTGGATGGAAACCTGGTTAGTGTCAGTGTGTGTGTGTGTGTCAGTGTCAGCATGGGCCAGCAGTACCTTGGTGTTCAGACGCTGTAGGTAGGAGCAGATGTACTCGATGCTGGCTCCAAACGGATGGACATGGAGGAATGTAGAGATGATCCCTGAGGAAGGAGAAAGAGATACCTCAATACAGTGTCAATCAAACTGGCATTGGCATTACTCTATACCTATAACTCTATAACCATTATATATAATGGTTGATTCACCCATCTTATCATGCAGTAGTATAGGCTATTACTTTAGAACTATAACTCAAACACTAAAGTTATACTACGGTATAATTCCATTCAGTCTGAGTGTTCAGACTGTCTACCCCAAAACACTCCCAGCTCTGTGGAAGAACCGTCCAGATTAAGAGAAGTGTTTAATGAAGACTTTGATGCTGCTCTCTGCATTAAAGCTTCTCTGATCAGAGCGGTATGGGTCTTCGCGCCCGCACACACACACACAAAGGGGTTTCGCTCATCCCAACAATAACATCTGCTATCAGCTAATTGATATGATCATGCACTACTGATAGTCCTAAACCCCTGTGTAATAACATGAGCCCACTGAGGAGCCAGCTCAGAAAGCAAACACACCAGGTGAAACACTGGAGGAGAACAACTCTTTGATCAGAAGTGTGTTTTAAAATCAGTCTATATACTTTGATTGGTTCCAAAAGCCTCCAAATGTCCAAATCAATTCTAGCAAATGAATCAGCACTTTATGTTTAGTTGTAGTGGGACTTGTGGAGAAAGCAGTAGCTGCTCTGTTCCAAAGCCTAGTTATCTAAAGTTCATATTGATGCTAATCGACAATGCTAACTTCATAGTTGGTGAAGTCTACTGTTTCATTTTCTAACTGAATGTGTAATTATAGCCTAACCTAGATATTCAGCCACTCTTCGAGAAGCATGGAAGTTGAATAGAAAGTGCTTTGTTATTATCAAAACTTAAAGTCTTGAAAAAGGCCCACATCTGTTCTTTCCTTCCCTATGTCTTTGTTTTGAATCAGTTTCCAGATCAGAGTTTAGTCGTCCGTTTTATCTTCTTTTTAAAAGACAATGTTTTGCACACAAAATACGTCATTCTGGCTGTTTTTCTGCCTGCTTGAACGCAGAATAGGTCAGTTACACATAAAAACATGAAATGACCCCGGAAATCGATATAACGTTGCCCAGAGATGCATAAATACCAACATTTATTTAAGTGTTCATCTCATTGGTATTCATTTTGCTCTCTAGAAGGACAGACAAAGCAGTTAAAGATGAGTTCTCTTTTGAGCCAATGTCCTTCTTTTCCCTGCGGTGCTTACTTCATCTTCAAACAAGATGTAATTTAGAGCAATTCTGACAGAGAGAACACCCAGAATCCTCCGCAGCCGTCTACTTCACTGAGCAGCCAAAGTGGGCCGGCATGGAGGGAGGGAGCGCCTCATTGACTACCTAACCAACTATGCCAAATATATGATCATTCTAGAATAACACAACTGTGGGACAGGACAGGTAACTCCCACTACCACACAATAGTGTGCATCCTGCCATCTGGCATAGGCCTAATCGTAACTTCACAATTGCTTTTCCTTGTATCTCAGCAAGACCTTACTTTTTTAAAAGCAATTTGATCCAGGACCAACCGTTCCCTGTGGAAAGTACCCTCCACTGAAAAGGAGAATGTGCCATAAAACTATGCTGATTAGAAAGTAGAGGTGCTGAAGGCCTAGGTAAACCAGCCAATGAAAACATGTGAACCAGCCCAGAAAACTAGGAATAAACAGGGGAGGAAAACCAGGCTTTCCACAAATAACCAGCTTTGATGATTAAGGATAGTTTCTCAAAAAATGACCAGTTAAATTAACAAAAAGTGTATGAACAAGCAGGGTCTTTTTCCTAGAGTGGACAGCGCTAGGGGAATGTTCTCCTCGGTACGTACAAATGTTGTTATAAGGTTGTAGTAATGTTGTCTGAACGTACCAACAAGCAGGGCTTCTCCCTCAGAGTTGACCGGACTTGGGGGAATCTTCTTCTCTATACTAATGTTAGGTTAACCTAATGTTATAATAATGCTACAGTAATGTATACTGTAGGCCTAGTGACCTTATAGTTATATTAGGTGAACGTATCAACTAGAAGGGCCTCTCTCAAAGTGGACTGGACTGGGGGCTCTTCTCCTCTATATTTATGTTAGGTGACTACAATGTTACAGTGACATTATAATAAGGTTACAATAATGTTAGGTGAACGTGTCAAGTAGCAGGGCTTCTCTGAGTGGACAGGAATTGGGGAAATCTTGTCCCGCAAAACTAGGTTAATATAACATTATAGTAATGTTGTTAGGTGAACATACCAACTAGCAAGGCCTCTCTCTCAGAGTGAACAGGATTGGAGGGACTCTTCTCTGGGGGCAGACTCTCCTTCTCCTGACTGCAGGACACCACTTCTAACGCTGTTGCCTCCTACAGGAAAGGAGGTGAAAACACTGTTAGACTGGTAGATGACACACAAACACACACTGTGACGAATCCGGCTGTTACATGTCCCATCAATTTAAAAAATAATATGATTTCCTTAAAATCTTGAGTTTTATTATTAGAATGTGCAAATACTCCTTACTCATCCTTGCATTCTCTCAGCGAGGAAAAAGCGAAGCGATAGGGATAACTAAGCCCCAAATCTCTTCTCCAGCAGGTGGCGGTTTTTCGTTTATTTTCACTCACCAAGCCAGGATTTTATTTTTTTACCCTTATTTTACCAGATAAATTGACAGGAAACACATTCTCATTTACAACAACGACCTGGGAAATAGTTAAAGGGGAGAGAAGGGGGATGATAAGGTGGCCATGATGGTATGAGGGCTAGATTGGGAATTTAGCCAGGACACCGGGGTTAAAACCCTACTCTTACGATAAGTGCCATGTGATCTTAGAAACCACAGACAGTAAGGACACCCGTTTAACATCCCATCCGAAAGATGGCACCTTAGACAGGGCAATGTCCCCAATCACTGCCCTGGGGCATTGGGATATTTTTTTAGACCAGAGGAAAGAGGGCCTCCAACACCACTTCCAGCAGCATCTGGTCTCCCATCCAGGGACCGAGCAGGACCAACCCTGCTTAGCTTCAGAGGCAAGCCAGCAGTGGGATGCAGGATGGTTTGCTGCTGAAAGAGTGTGTCGAATTTGGTTAACAAAAAATGTAATGGCTTACTTTGCTACGTGTGGCTTATTTGATCAAATAGAAGTTTCATAATGATTAGGTTTTTACGAGTGTACTGATATAAGTAGGACGTGATATCCCAGCAACTTTGAGAAAAAACACTTAATATCGGAGTTGTGCCTGGTCATCACTAGTTGCCAGTCATATGCACCGCCTATTTCTACAATTTCAATAATTAAAATGTGATTTGCCACACTGCTAACCGTATCCCTAACCTTAAATTATGACCAAAAAGCACATTTTAGTTTTCATGATTATTTACGATAGAGCCAATTTCTGTGGCTGTGGTAACTAGTGGAAACCATTGTGCCGGTTGTTCACACGGGTATTTGCCCTCTCATTGGCTAGAATGGTCCCACCAGATCTTGCCTCCTCCCAACTGCCTGACATTTTCTAAGACATTTATTTTCATAGAGTATGTGGTCAATATAATGGATAATCTGTGATACTCCCAAACCTTTATCCACCTGGATCTAATAAGCAGGCTAACTTGGTGGGAGGGCTTTCAATTAACACCATTAGCCTAGCCCATCCAAACACACATGAAACAATTACACAATATCATTATTTTTGTTTGTAACTGGAATAACTCAGCAGGTACCTGGATTATATAGAAACAAACATTCAATAAATACAAGTATAATATGGGGAACACACACACACACACAGTCTTGTACAACTAACCTTGTGGGGAAACACAATTCAGTCCCATTCAAAATCCTACTTTCCCTAATCCTAAACCTTAACCCTTACCCTAACCTTAACCAAAAAACCTAACCCTAAACCTAACCGTAGCTCCTAACCCTAAAACTAACCCTAGCTCCTATTTATTTATTTATTTTATTTAACCCTAACCCTAAACCCTTAACCCTAACCCTAAACCTAATCCTAACACTTAATCCCCCTAGGGGCTTAGTTATCCCATTTGACCTTGTGGAGACCAACAAAATGTCCCCAGTTGGTCAAATTTCTGGTATAGTTAAACACGTCCACACACACACAGTTAATATAGTTTAGTAATTTTATTTGAAATTCAGCTTAGTTTCATTTAGTTTTTAGACTTAATTTATATGATGTAGTTTGAGTTTTAGTGTTCGCGACAGAAAGTAGCCTATGCGTGGGAGGCTAGGAGTCATTTATGTGTTGTAGGCCTATAGTCAGTTTTTTTGTGATGTCACTTCTTGACACTGGGGGGGAAGTAATACATAAGGTGATGGGCGAGGACCATAGACTTGGATAGACATAACATCTCTGTATTGGTGTCATGACAGCGTCTGTGAGAGTATGTGCATTGAGGCCATCTCCATCTTAAAATAGTACAACTCCAACTGGGTCATCGAGTCATGCCAACTGGGTCATCAGGAGGGATCAGCCAATGAAGTTGGAAGTCCCGCCCAGTTGACTAAATCTAAATGGCGAAAGCCCTGAATGGCGTTGCCCATGCTAACACAGGCTTTTGGCCACTAGAGGACTCAATACAACTTCTCTCAATGGAGATGGAGCCACTGATGAGGGAAGCAGAGCCTTTTGTACTTCAGTAAATTAGAGAGTAAAGCCATGGAGCAACAGGACCCCAGGAAGATGCCAGCACGATGAATCATCTCGACCACAGTGCTTCAGAAATATAGCTTCCTCGCATCGAAGATTGTGTTTGAGGTCACTGTCTGGAGGGTCAACTGCTAGAGGGTCAACCTGGCAGAGCATTAAGTGTCGCGTATGAGCTGCGGAAATACCATGGCTGTTTATCCAAAATGGCTATAACACAGAAAAAAATAACAGAACTGTGATTTTAATTAAGTGAAAAACAACAAAAAAAACTTTGTTTTTCGGGTAGGGATCTTAACGTTAAGGATCCCAACTTAGTTTCAACATTTAAACGCTCACACCCCTAGTACTCAGTGATATGTTGTGTTGGATTTGCCCTAAACATAACGCTTTGTATTGAGGACATAAAGTAAGTAATTTTGTGGAGTAACTACAACATTGTTGATCCATCCTCAGTTCTGTCATATCACAACCATTAAACTCTGTAACTGTTTTAAAATTCCCATTGGCCTCATGGTGAAATCCCTGAGCGTTTTCCTTCCTCTCCAGCAACTGAGTTAGGAAGGAGTGACTGGGTGTATTGATACACCATCCAAAGCCTAGTTAATAACTTGTCCATGCTCAAAGGGATATTCAGAATCTGCTTTTACATTTTTTTACACCACATTTACCAATCGGTGCCCTTCTTTACGAGCCATTGAAAAACCTCTCTGGTCTTTGTATCTGTGCTTGACATTCACTACTCGATTGAGGGACCTTACAGATAATTGTATGTGTGGGGTACAGAGATGGGGTAGTCATAAAAAAAGTGATGTTAACCACTATTACTGAAAAACAAAGAATTACTCAGAAATTACTCTGACAAGTTTCAAAATCTCGCTGAAGTTTCTAGCACAAGCATTATTAGCTAGCTGGGAAGGGCTCACCAGGACGACTGACTGAACCGAATCTGTTCGTCTCCACTTGACTCTCGCTGCGCAATATACATCATAAATTTGGGCACCAGGCGTATACTCTGGCTTAGCCTAATTACGTTTTTACAGACAAAGCATAATTATACAAATTAATGCTTGTGATGCGCACCCCTCAAATGATGCAAATGTAAGAACAGCCTGCGTGTACTGGACTTGAAACAACAATACAGATGTAACCATGTGCCATTTAATGTATTATCTGACCGGCACTAGCGCTCGCAAGTCCAAATTCCATGTTAATTTAAAAGGTCACGTTCATACGTGAGTGTAAAAATACATAAATAATCTAGGTTAGGAAAGGTTTTGTGGCACACCTGAGAATTCCTCAAGGCATACTGGTTGGGAACCACTGTGTTATGGGACAGGACCTTGATTTCCTAAACCAGTTGTGTTGGGTGATTTATCCTGCAACATGTCCTCCGGCATAAGATTGGCCTGTAATGATCTGTCATGTAATGATCTAAGGAGAGGAGAGGAGTAAAGAGGAGAGCGAGGGAGGATAGAAAGAGAAATAGTGGAATAGAGAAAAGAGGAACAGAGAGAGATTTACAGCCCTTTTCCACTTACATTGACTTGATTAGCCCTCTCCTCGCTCGTTCTGTCCTCTTGCAGGGACATCTCCAGCTAGAGTCAATTATAAAAGTTAGAAGAGCCATCACTGTCTAACATGTCAGATTCTTATGTAAACCCCCCCACACACACACAGAGGTGGAGAGACAAATAAGGCAGAGAGAGGAGAGAAAATACAGAGGGAGCCGACAGAGGGAGCCGACAGCAATAGGGAGGAAACAGAGAGAGAGAGAGAGTGAGAGCGAGAGACAGAGCTGAGAGTCTTAGCGATACTAATGATCAAGCTGTTGGTTACTGTGTGTTTCTGACAGGCTGGCAGAGGGAGGGAGGGACGGAAGGGTGCTTGTGTCTGTATGACTGATGTGTGTGTGTGTGTGTGTGTGTGTGTATGTGGGAGCTGCCCTGTCTGACCCAGTTGTGGTGCGCTAATACTCCTCACTATGCTATTATGTGTGTGTGATTGGACAAGCCCTTGACTTCCTAACCCAGTTGTGTAGGGTTGATTTATCCGGCAACAAATAAAGTCCTTCTGCACTGGATTGCCCTGTAATGATTTGTCATGTCACTGGAAGAGGAGAGAGAGGAGAGGAGAAAGAGAGGGAGGATACAGACAGAAAGAGAGAGGGGAATAGAGAAAGAGAGAGGAGAGAGAGGGAAAGAGAAAAAAGTAGAGCGAGAGTCACAGCCCGTTTCCACTTACATTGACTTGATTAGCACTCTCCTTGCTCCCTCTGTCATCTTGTAGGGAAATCTCCAGCTAGAGTCAATTATAAAAATGAGAAGAGCAGACACTGTCTAACATGCCAGATCCTTATGTAAGCAGACATGAGTGTACACACACACAGAAACACACACACTGACCACAAATCTAGAGAGCAACGCCCTCTGCAAATTCATTTATCTTCCTTCCAATGATTCATCTCTGTACGTACGCATGCTTTAATGACCATATTTCCCATGGTTCACTGCTTGGGGACACATTTCAGCGCATAGTGGTAATCTAATCTAAGGTACACTACATGACCAAAAGTATGTGGACACCTGCTCGTCGAACATCTAATTCCAAAATCATGGGTATTAATATGGAGTTTGTCCCCACTTTGCTGCTATAACAGCCTCCACTTTTCTGGGAAGGCTTTCCACTGATGTTAGACAATTAGGCCTGGCTCGCAGGCGGCGTTCTAATTCATCCCAAAGGTGTTCGATGGGGTTGATGTCAGGGCTCTGTGCAGGCCAGTCAAGTTCTTCCACACCGATATCGACAAAACATTTCTGTATGGACCTCGCTTTGTGCATGGTGGCATTGTCATGCTGAAACAAGAAAGCACCTTCTCCAAACTCAGTTGCCACAAAATTGGAAGCACAGAATCGGCTAGAATGTAATTGTATGCAGTAGCGTTAAGAATTCACTACACTGGAACTAAAACAGCCCCAGACCATTATTCCTCCTCCACCAAACTTTACATTTGGCACTATGCATTTGGGCAGGTAGTGTTCTCCTGGCATCCGGCCAAACCCAGATTTGTCCGTCGGACTGCCAGATGGTGAAATGTGATTCATCACTCCAGAGAACGCATTTACACTGCCCAGAGTCCAATGGCGGTAAGCTTTGCACCATTCCACTACATGATTTCATGTGTGTTATTTCATAGTTTTGATGTCTTCACTATTATTCTACAATGTAAAAAACAGTCAAAATAAAGAAAAACCCTTGAATGAGTAGAAGTGTCATAACTTTTGACTGGTAGTGTCAAGGGTAGGGATGGGTACCGAAACCCGGTACTAGACGGGGCCCGGGGCTAAATTATGAAAGACCGTAGTATCGGTAAGCTCCAACGTTATCGGTTCTGCTTTCAGTACTGAAGAAATTAAGAAAATACATTTCCTATTTAGTATTGCTACATAAACATTATCTTACACATTTTATCTCACCAACTGTTTCTAATTTGCAATAAGATTAAGACATTCGTCTATGATGCCCTGATAACCAGATGTTTGTTCCCGACAGTGGGCCCACTCCTCCACCCGGGCGCCCGTCAGACCCTGGCCTTTGTGTGATACCATGGTCCCGTACGTGTCCGCATTCATCACCACTTGCACAGTTTGTGCACAGAACAAGACTCCTCGGCAAGCTCCGGCTGGTCTCCTCCAACCTCTGCCTGTCCCCCGCAGTCCCAGGACTCACATCTCCCTGGACTTCGTCATGGGTCTTCCCACATCTGATGGCAACACCGCCATCCTGACCGTGGTGGATTGGTTCTCCAAAGCTGCCCACTTCATTCCTCTCCCCAAACTACCCTCTGCAAAAGAGACGGCCCTGCTCAGGGTGCAGCACGTATTCCGGATCCATGGACTGCCCGCGGGCATGGTCTCTGACCGGGGTCCTCAGTTCTCGCCCCAGTTCTGGAAGGCATTCTGCACCCTCATTGGGTCGTTGGCCAGCCTATCCTCCGGGTTCCACCCCCAGTCCAACGGCCAGTTGGAGTGAGCCAACCAGGACCTCGAGATCACCCTGCGCTGCCTGGTCTCCACCAACCCCACCACCTGAAGCCAACAGCTTGTGTGGGTCAAATATGCCCGCAACACCATTCCCTGCTCTGCCACATCTCCCTTTGAGTGTTACCTGGGGTATCAGCCCCCGCTCTTCCCTGAGCAGGAAGAGGAGGTTGGCATACCTTCTGCCCAGATGTTTGTCCGCTGCTGTCTTCGTACCTGGAGGAGAGCCCAGTCGGCCCTCATCAAGACCACCTCCAGGTATCAATGACAAGCGGATCACCATCGGACCCCGGCTCTCCGGTATCGTCTCGGGAAGAAGGTATGGCTCTCCACCCTCCGAGTGGAGCCTTGCAAACTGCCCCACCGGTTTATCGACCCTTTCCCCATCTCCAAGGTCATTAGCCCCTCTGCTGTTCATCTTCTGTTGCCCCTTACCCTACGTATATACCCCATCTTTCATGTGTCCCGTATCAATCCTGTGTCTCACAGTCCTTTGTCTTCCATTTCCAGGCCCACCCCTCCTCCTTGTGTTGTCGATGGACATCCGGCGTACATGGTGAGACACCTCCTGAGGGTTCAACCACAGGAAAGGGGTTTCCAGTACCTGGTTGACTGGGAGGGTTATGGCCCGGAGGAGAGGTGCTGGGTCCCCGCTAGAGACATCCTGGACCCAGCCCTCATTGCCGACTTCCACCGCCGGCACCCTGGTCAACCAGGTATGTGACCAGGTAGGACGCCAGGTGGCGCCCCTAGAGAGGGGGGTACTGTCACACCTTGATCTGTTTCACCTGTCCTTGTGATTGTCTACACCCCCCTCCAGGTGTCATCCCTCTTCCCCATTATCCCCTGTTTATTTATACTTGTGTTCTTTGTTTGTCTGTTGCCAGTTCGTCTTGTTTGTCAAGCTTGCCAGCGTTTGTCCTGTCAGCTCCTGTTTTTCCCAGCCTATCTTTTTCTCACCCTCCTGGTTTTTGACCCTTGCCTGTCCTGACAACTCTGCCTGCCCCTGACCCTGAGCCTGTCTGCCCTCCTGTACCTTTACGACGGTTGCTGTAATAAACATTGTTACTCCGACACAGTCTGCATCTGGGTCTTACCCTGATAGTTTGAATGTTTTTATGGAGTAATCTTCTCTACTTGCTTCAGCCATGCAGTGCGCCTCGCAAAATTGACTGCTGTCCTCGTTATGAAATTATAAACTTTACCCTGTATATCTAAAAAATACCATATACACTTACTGTTTAAAGAAAAATTACCAAAACTATTGCTGATGGTGGACCTGAACAACCAAAATACAATCTATTGTAAGACCCATTCCACAGGTATAGGCAGATGAGAGTTGTGTCTCCGCTAGCATATAGCGCATAGATAACAATAACCTAGCAAATTACATAGATTTTTAGTTCAGTGACAAAGCCTAATATCACACAAGCCAAATTACCATTTAAATGCTGAAAGTGCTGCGTAGATGTGCAAAGTCAGGAACAGGCTGCCTAACTTGTGTTGGTCAGCGCACGAAGCTGGACACAGTGCGCAGTTTGACTAGGCTACTGATAGTGTCTGGGGTTGTTCAACATGCAAAATGACTTGTAGATCAATGACTGTCACCACAGTTACATGCAGTTCGACACAGGAGAGGACGCATCAGTTGTCACAAAATATTAGGTATTTTTGGAAGGTAGAAAGTATAATATGAGAAAGAAAATTTATCTGGAAACACTGGACAGTTACTTTAACAAATGTAACATGCAGTCTGACCGATGCATGTTACATTTGGATCAGTTTGGGGTTCGCAGACCGATGCATTTGTATTTTTAACATTTGGGCCTGTCTGTGAATGGTTACATCCCTACTATCTAGATACAGTATATTGCTAGTATGAAGATGTTTTAGTCTGCGTGTTGGCACAGTGCCATAAACAGTGGTGTTGACACATGGTGCATGTAATATGCGGTTTCAGTTAACAGAGGCTGGTTTAGTGTAAAGAAGTGAGTCAGCTAGGAGTAGTTGGAGGTGTGGTGCTGTGCTTTAAAAAGTAGTGGTGATACATGGCTAATGTTAAAGTAACTGTCCAGTGTTTCCATATTTCTATGAAATATGACCTATATTTACTTACAATGTGAGTGAAATGTTTTTCCTTCCAAAAAATGGCAATTAAGTATGTTCAAAAGTAGCTTTTCTGTGCTGTAATGGTGTGGGCGTGTACCGGACATTACAAATATGCACTCAAGTACACCGCTGATTGGCCAGCTCATCCTCCTCTAGACCGCTGATTGGACAGCTCATTCTCCTCAGGAGTATGACATCATACTCTGAGGAAATAGCAAGCTTTTTTGAAACGGTCTGTTTAGGATACAAACTTGAGGTTGGGTTTTAAGTGTTTTTTTCCCTCCAATTTATGCTTTGGCCACAAATACGAGAATAGGACGAGTCAACAACCTTATTTGGAAATGAGAATATTAACTTTTGAAAGTTAGATTTTCACTGGACAGTTACTTTAAGATGATAAAGTGGTGGTGAAACTAGTAGTTAGTTTGAAGAGGCCAGTTTGATGTAAAGAGGATTGACCCGTCTCTCTCTATATATGGCATACTTAAGCAATAAGGCCAGAGGAGGTGTGGTATATTGGCCAATATACCACGTCTAAGTGCTGTTCTTCAGCAAGTCCCGAAGCAGAGTGCCTGGATTCAGCCATTGGCATTGGTGTATTGGCCATATACCACAAACCCCAGAAGTGCCTTATTGCTATTATAAACTGGTTACCAACATAAATAGAACTGTATTTTTGTGTCATACTCATGATATATTGTCTGATATACAGTACACATGACTGAAATACTGTTTTAGCCAATCAGCATCCAGGACCCAAATTGCACTGTTTATAACACTAAATGACCTGTCCCTCTTCTTTCTATGCATTCTAAATGACCCGTCTCTCTCTCTCTCTACACGGCATTCTATTTGACCCTCTCTCTATGGGATTCAAAATGAACTATTTGAAATCAATGTCTAGTGGGGACACAAGGATATATATATACAGTGAGGGAAAAAAGTATTTGATCCCCTGCTGATTTTGTAAGTTTGCCCACTGACAAAGAAATTATCAGTCTATAATTTTAATGGTAGGTTTATTTGAACAGTCAGAGACAGAATAACAACAAACAAATCCAGAAAAACGCATGTGAAAAAATGTTATAAATTGATTTGCATTTTAATGAGGGAAATAAGTATTTGACGCCCTCTCAATCAGAAAGATTTCTGGCTCCCAGGTGTCTTTTATACAGGTAATGAGTTGAGATTAGGAGCACACTCTTAAAGGGAGTGCTCCTAATCTCAGCTTGTTACCTGTATAAAAGACACCTGTCCACAGAAGCAATCAATCAATCAGATTCCAAACTCTCCACCATGGCCAAGACCAAAGAGCTCTCCAAGGATGTCAGAGACAAGATTGTAGATCTACACAAGGCTGGAATGGGCTACAAGACCATCGCCAAGCAGCTTGGTGAGAAGGTGACAACAGTTGGTGCGATTATTCGCAAATGGAAGAAACACAAAAGAACTGTCAATCTCCCTCGGCCTGCGGCTCCATGCAAGATCTCACCTCGTGGAGTTGCAATGATCATGAGAACGGTGAGGAATCATCCCAGAACTACACGGGAGGATCTTGTCAATGATCTCAAGGCAGCTGGGACCATAGTCACCAAGAAAACAATTGGTAACACACCATGCCGTGAAGGACTGAAATCCTGCAGTGCCCGCAAGGTCCCCCTGCTCAAGAAAGCACATATACATGCCCGTCTGAAGTTTGCCAATGAACAGGACAACTGGGTGAAAGGGTTGTGGTCAGATGAGACCAAAATGGAGCTCTTTGGCATCAACTCAACTCGCCGTGTTTGGAGGAGGAGGAATGCTGCCTATAACNCAAATCTTGGGTGAGAACCTCAGCCAGGGCATTGAAAATGGGTCGTGGATGGGTATTCCAGCATGACAATGACCCAAAACACACGGCCAAGGTAACAAAGGAGTGGCTCAAGAAGAAGCACATTAAGGTCCTGGAGTGGCCTAGCCAGTCTCCAGACCTTAATCCCATAGAAAATCTGTGGAGGGAGCTGAAGGTTCGAGTTGCCAAACGTCAGCCTCGAAATGACTTGGAGAAGATCTGCAAAGAGGAGTGGGACAAAATCCCTCCTGAGATGTGTGCTAACCTGGTGGCCAACTGCAAGAAACATCTGACCTCTGTGATTACTTATTTCCCTCATTAAAATGCAATTCCATTTATAACATTTTTCACATGCGTTAATCTGGATTTTTTTTTGTTATTCTGTCTCTCACTGTTCAAATAAACCTACCATTAAAGTTATAGACTGATCATTTCTTTGTCAGTGGGCAAACATACAAAATCAGCAGGGGATCAAATACTTTTTTCCCTCACTGTATATATATATTTTTTTAGGGGGTAGATCAGCTGACACTAAGATAATGAAGAAATGCAATACCATTTGGAATGAAACTAAATACACTGTAATTCAAGTCTACCACAGCCTGGGTTCCAGTATTTCTCATGTATTGAAACTCCTTTTGAACTAATTTCGTTATATATACTGCACAAATCCGATATTGTAATTCCATTTCAAACCCCAGGAGTTCTTCAAACAAGCCAAACTTTAAAGCTGTAAAGTGTGCATGTGTTGTGTGTGTTACTGACCTGTGGTGTGTGTGTTGTCAGTGTTTTCAGGCTCTGCAGTCCTTCCTTGAGGCTCTTTACTTGGCTCTCCAGCTGCTGTTTGTCTTCCACAGTCTTCTCCATCTCTGCCTCCCGCTGTTTCATTTCTTCACACATCTTCAGCAGTTGCTGCAAACAGAGAGGAGATCCAGTTAGCCACAGATACTATTTAACCCTTCATTTTCTGCTACAGAGGCACAGCTAGCCACAGATGCTAACTAAGGGTCTGCTACAGAGAGAAGGCACAGTTAGCTACAGATGCTAGGCACAGTTAACTAACCCTTAAGACAGAGGAGGCACAGTTAGCCACAGATGCCTGCTTACAACAGGCATATGCCGCATGCTAGTTATTAACCCTTTATGCATCAGCTGCAGAGAGGAAACCAAGTTAGCTCTTATGTTTCAGGATTTGCTATCGAGTAGGAACTTTAGCTTATCTATCTAGTCTCTCTGGTGCTGCAAGTTAGAACCATGTAGGAGCTGAAAAGTCCTTTCTCCTTATCCATTTCAGCTTATCCATCACAGTCTCAGTTGTGTTTAGGCTGAAATACGCAAGTATAACATGACTCACAAGTGGAAGAAATTCACAGAACCTGGACACACTCAAATCACCTGCTGATAATATTTTATGGCAATTTGCCAGAGCCTGCATGATAACGCAATTTAGCATGGAGCAATAAGAATCATCCAATTGGTCTCTTCCTCCTCATTCGAATCCATTCACTTAATCTTTTCATGGAAATGCTCAAACTTGCATGTTAGAAATGTAATTACCATCTGTCTATTCAAATGAGCAGGAGGACGACGCATTATTTATGCTGAAATCCGACATAAAAAAATAATATTTCTATGAACTATGACCGTTGACAACTTGAGGATATTTGATGACCCAGCAGGTGATGGGAGCAACAGATTTCCTGCCTCTGAGGGTTGTTTATCTTACCAACAGTATGATGGTTATTTTCTCTGAGAGGGATATTTTAAGAGAAAACCCTTCAAGCTGGTTGGTATTGGTTTCTGTAGATTGTCTAGGACAGCAGAGTGATCAGGTTCTAGAATGACTCTCTCCCTCTGAAGTCTTTCTATTGTTCTTTCCTTTTCTCTCTATCCATCCATCTTACTCTGAGTACATCCCTCTGCTGCTCTTGTTTTCAGCTTGCATCTCTCCCTACCACTCTCTCATCTCTTTATTAGTGTTGTGTGTATGTGTGCATGCGCCTGTGTGTGTGTGATTGAGAGGGCAGTTCTCTATCCACCTCCGTTAAAAGTGACTTTTCATCTAAACCACTTGTCACCCCAGAAAGCAAAACCAATGGATTATGAGTCTCACCAGCTAGAATCTCCAGGACTTATATCTGTATAAAAATGCCTGTGGAATTGCTTGAAATAAATCCAAAATAGGACCTGCTGCAAAAAGTTAAGCTATAGTGTGTGTGTGTGGTAGAAGTATACCTTCTGCATGCCCTGTAGTGCCTGTTGTAAAAAGGTTAGTTGTTGCTGCCTGCAGGTGTCCTCTTCACTGTGTTGTGGAGGTGTGTGTTCTTGGTTCTTGCCCTGCTCCTGCTTCAGCAGCTCCACCTCGTTCCTATAGGCATCCAGCTGACAGCGCAGAGAGTCATTCTCCTCCTTTAGAGTCTCCGCCTGGGACACAGGGCCTACACACACACATACACAAGAGACATAGAACACCACAACTGCAGTATCATAACATTATATTGTATAAACAGCCTTCAAATGTCTATTGATGATCTGAGGACATACTGTAACTCTACTGGAAAGGCTTTGAAATCCTAACCTCTCCTATATTGAACAGACAGGAGAGACAGTGTGATGAGAAATACTCATGAAATCCTAACCTCTCCTATATTGAACAGACAGGAGAGACAGTGTGATGAGAAATACTCATGAAATCCTAACCTCTCCTATACTGAACAGACAGCAGAGACAGTGTGATGAGAAATACTCATGAAATCCTAACCTGTCCTATTGAACAGACAGGAGAGACAGTGACAGAACTACTCAGCCCCTATTCCTTTGGGCTATGATAGGAGAGTCTTCATTCTCCAATGCTGTCTGAGGGGACGTGTGTGATGTAATGAGAGGGTGTGTTTGCGTGGCTGAGCTGGAGAGATAAGACCTGAGAGTGATTGTGTAAGAGAGGCCTAGCATAGTGTGTGTGTGTTAGAATGAGCATAGAGACTCATGCTGGCTTCTTTGAATCAGGCATAGGGTCTGTTTGAACCAAGAGATACAGACTTCTAAGACACAGAGACCTCTGAGTCATCCACCTGCTCTGGTTAATGCGTGAGTGTGCATACGTGTGTGTGTGTGTGTGTCTGAGCCAGCAGCAGGGAGGTTTTGGGTGAGGTGTGTATTAATCAGGGAGCCTCATCAAGTTGCTGTCCGGGGTAGCCAACCGATTCCCCCTCCACAACGTGACAGGCTTTTGCATCGACTCCAGCAGCTCAGCACAGGGCTGCTGACAGGAGAGAAGCACCAACACATTCCCACTCTATACTGCATGAATATAGAAGCACCAACCCATTCACACTCTGCACTGTGTATCAATAGGACACTTAACCATTAGCATCGATTAGCTTTTAAAGAAACAGACTGGGTGGGCTCCCCCCGTGCTCCTGGGTTACAAGGATCCCTAGCAGGTGTGAGCTAATGCTGTAAATATGAAGGGGTTTCACAACACCTGTCCCCCCAGCGCATCCTGTGCCCTTCTACACAGCGTTCCCATCCAACATTGTGACAGCCTCCTGACAACGATTGTTATCTGTGTTTTCTAATAAGCAAGGTCGCACATGAAAAGAGGTGGGAATCCGAACCTGGAAGGCTGATGATAACGTTTGCATATATCTACATAGTAACAAGGGAGGCTGTCATATTGGCAACTGGCAGAGATCACAACGATTAACAAGCAGATACTAAAAGACATGAAGGGGTGGGGGGGCAACCAGAGGGTTTCTGGCTTCCGCCAATGTTCCCTTGAACAAGGAACTTAACCCCCTAAACTGCTCATTGGCCCTGCGGCTACCCTTTGCTCCAGCCTCTCCGACCTAATGTGTGTGTGTGTGTGTGTGTGTGTGTGTGTACACTGAGTGTACGAAACATTAGGAACACCTACCTAATATTGAGTTGCACCCCCCTTTGCCCTCATAACAGCCTCAATTCGTTGGGCATGGACTGCACAAGGTGTCGAAAAAGTTTCGACACCTTGTGCTGGCCCATGTTGACGCCATTGCTTGCCAAGTTGGCTGGATGTCCTTTGGGTGGTGGACCATTCTTGACACACATTCTGGCACCTACTACCATACCCCGTTCAAAGGCATTCACCGTCTGAATAGCACACGTACACAATCCATGTCTCAATTGTCTCAAGGCTTAAAAATCCTTCTTTAACCAGTCTCCTCCCCTTCATCTACACTGATGTAATTTCTATGTCATAGAAAGAGTGTTCCTAATGTGTATTTTGGGGGGTTAAATAAAAACAGAAGTTTCCATCAGTGGTTCTCTGTTGGTTCAGCAGACATAAACAGGCTCTTCTGTGTAAAGACGGCCCTAATGGCACTTCAGTGGTGCACAGAACAGCCCTAAATGAGCTGAAGGTGCAGCTGGCACACACACACACACACTTAGTTCTATCTGAGACTATGAGCATCCCCATTTAGAGAGGCAGGCAAGGGAGTAATATCCACCATAAACACAACAGTCCATTCATAGTGTCAGCTGCCTGCTATTGGACTGGGTGGGTTTTGCTTTCATTCGTGTGCAATTCTGAGGTACCGGAGTGGAATTTCTATCATTTCAGAAAGAGGACAAATGTAATTTCACTCCTTCCTCGACACAGTATACAAAACATTCGGAACAAAACATTAGACTGACCAGGTGAATCCAGGTGAAAGCTATCCCTTATTGATGTCACTTGTTAAATCCACTTCAATCAGTGTAGATGAACGGGGGGAGACAGGTTTAAGAAGGATTTTTAAGCCTTGAGACATGGATTGCGTATGTGTGCCATTCAGAGGGTGAATAGGCAAAACAAACTATTTACAGTGCCTTCAGAAAGTATACGCACCCCTTGGCTTTGTATACATTTTGTTGTGTTATAGCCTGACACAGATTCAACCAAAAAGACCAGGGAGGTTTTCCAATGCCTTGCAAAGAAGGGCACCAATTGGTAGATGGGTAAAAATAAAAAATAACACTTTGGATGGTGTATAAATACACCCAGTCACTACAAAGATACAGGCGTCCTTCCTCACTGCCGGAGAGGAGGGAAACAGCCCATGGATTTCACCATGAAGCCAATGTTGACTTTAAAACAGTTACAGAGTTTAATGGCTGTAATAGGAGAAAATGGAAAAACAACATTGTAGTTACTCAACAATACTAACCTAATTGACAGAGTGAAAAGAAGGAAGCCTGTACAGAATAAAAAATATTTCAAAACATGCATCCTGTTGTCATGACTCTCAAATCAAATCAAACTTTATTTGCCAAATAGAACAAGTGTAGACTTTACCGTGAAATGCTTACTTACAAGCCCTTAACCAACAGTGCAGTTCAAGAAGAAGAAAATATTTACCAAGTAGGCTAAAATAAAAAGTAATAATAAAAAGTAACACAATAAGAATAACAATAATGAGGGGGAACAGGGGGCACCGGTACCGAGTCAGTGTGCAGGGGTACAGGCTAGTTGAGGTAATCTGTACATGTAGGTGGGGGCGAAGTGACTATGCATAGGTAACAAACAAACAGCGAGTAGCAGCAGTGTACAAGAGGGCGGGGGTCAATGTAAATTGTCCGGTGGGGATTTTTATGAATTGTTCAGCAGTGTAATGTCTTGGGGGTAGAAGCTGTTGAGGACCCTTTTGGTCCTAGACTTGGCGCTGCGTAACCGCTTGCCGTGCAGTAGCTGAGAAAACAGTCCACAACTTGGGTGACTGGAGTCTCTGACAATGTTATGGGCTTTCCTCTGACAACGCCTATTACAGTGCCTTGCAAAAGTATTCATCCCCCTTGGCGTTTTTCCTATTTTGTTGCATTACAACCTGTAATTTTAAATGGATTTTTATTTGGATTTCATGTAATGGACATACACAAAATAGTCCAAATTGGTGAAGTGAAATAAAAAAAATACTTGTTTAAAAAAATTCTCAAAAATAAACGACGGAAAAGCCGTGCATATGTATTCACCCCCTTTGCTATGAAGCCCCTAAATAAGATCTGGTGAAACCAATTACCTTCAGAAGTCACATAATTACTTAAATAAAGTCCACCTGTGTGCAATCGAAGTTTCACAGGATCTGTCACATGATCTCAGTATATATACACCTGTTCTGAAAGGCCCCAGAGTCTGCAACACCACTAAGAAAGGGGCACCACCAAGTAAGGGGCACCATTAAGACCAAGGAGCTCTCCAAACAGACCAGGGACAAAGTTGTGGAGAAGTACAGATCACGGTTGGGATGTAAAAAAATATCCAAAACTTTGAACATTCCGCGGAGCACCATTAAATCAATTTTTTTTTATTGAAAGAATATGGCACCACAACAAACCTGCTAAGAGAGGGCTGCAAACCAAAACTCACAGACCAGGCAAGGAGGGCATTAATAAGAGAGGGAACAAAGAGACCAAAGATAACCCTGAAGGAGCTGCAAAGCTCCACAGCGGAGATTGGAGTATCTGTCCATAGGACCACTTTAAGCCGTACACTCCACAGAGCTGGACTTTACGGAAGAGTGGCCAGAAAAAAGCCATTGCTTAAAGAAAAAAATAAGCAAACACGTTTGGTGTTCGCCAAAAGGCATGTGGGAGACTCCCCAAACATATGGAAGAAGGTACTATGGTCAGATGAGACTAAAATTGACTTTTTTGGCCATCCAGGAAGTTGGATTTTTGAGGTGACCAGTTTTCAATTGAAGGCCTATTGGTTATATAGGGGAATAGCTCCCATATTGCAGTTCATATGGCTTCCACTAGATGTCAACAGTCTTTCTCTTAGCTCTTGTTCTCTTCAATTAATCAGGCTATATTCCGTCTGAAATATTATAGTTTATATTCATTTTAGGGTATCTGAGTATTGATTAGAAATGCTGTTTGACTTGTTTCGACTAACTTTACCGGTACTTTTGGGATATTGTTTGTCTGCATGGATGAACGTCTTTGGGCAGGTGGATTACTGAACAAAACGCGACAACCAAACGAAGCTTTATGGATATAAAGAGGGACTTTATCGAACAAAAGGACCTTTTATTGTGTACCCGGGACACTTGGGTATGCCATCAGATGAAGATCTTCAAAGGTAAGCAATTTATTTTATGCTATTTTTGAGTTTTGTGACACCTCTGCTGGTTATGTTATTATGCAAATTGAATATTTGAGCGGGGCGCTGTCCTCAGACAATCAAATGTTCTGCTTTCGCCGTAAAGCCTTTTTGAAATCTGACAACGCTGTTAGATTAACAAGATTCTAAGCTTTTGAATGGTGTGCAACACGTATTTTTATAAATGTTTGAAATTAGTATTTCTGTAATTTGAATTTGGCGCTCTGCAATTTTACCGGATGTTGTCGATGTGGGACGTGACCGTCCCACCTAGCGCAGAGGTTAATCCTGTATTGATGCTTTGCTTGTTTGATGGTTCATCGGAGGGGATAGAGGGATTTCTTTTAAGCGTCCAGATCAGTCTCCCGCTCCTTGAAAGCGGCAGCTCTAGCCTTTAGTTCGATGGGGTTGTTGCCTGTAATTCATGGCTTCTGGTTGGGATATGTACGTACAGTCACTGTGGGGATGTCATCCATGCACTTATTGATTAAGCCAATGACTGAGGTGGTGTATTCCTCAATGCCTTTGGATGAATCCCGGAACATATTCCAGCCTGTGCTTGCAAAACAGTCCTGTAGTGCAGCATTCGCGTCATCTGACCACTTCCGTACTGAGCGAGTCACTGGTACTTCCTGCTTTAGTTTTTGCTTGTAAGCAGGAATCAGGAGGATAGAATTATGGTCAGATTTGCCAAATGGAGGGCGGGGGGAGAGCTTTGTATGCATCTCTGTGTGGAGTAAATGTCACGACTTCCGCCGAAGTCGGTTCCTCTCCTTGTTCGGGCGGCGTTCGGCGGTCGACGTCACCGGTCTTCTAGCCATTGCCGATCCACTTTTCATTTTCCATTTGTTTTGTCTTGTTTTCCATCACACCTGGTTTTAATTTGCCGTCATTACTGTTGTTTATTTAACCCTCTGTTTCCCCTATGTCTGTGTGCGGAATTGTTTGTTGGCATGCCGGTTCACGCCAGGCTTGTATGTTTATTCACCGTGCCTTGTGGCAGCCGGTAATTTACGTGTATCTTGTACTTTGTACTGCATTATTTGGTTTTGGGCATTTGTTTTGTGACGCGGTTGCGTTCGGTTAGGATTTTTTTCCCCTGGTTGCACATGACATGCTGGTAAAAAATTGGTAAAACTGATTTAAGGTTGCCTGCATTAAAGTCCCCAGCCACTAGGAGCGCCGCTTCTGGATGAGCATCTCCAAAGATCAGGACAGTGGACCAGTGTCTACAGAACCTTCTCACCCGCAGAGGGGGGAGGGATTGATGTGGTGGTTTTATGACACCTCACGTCTATCGTAAATTGTAATTCAGAAGATGACTCCTTTCTGGTCTCTAGTATGGGTGAATGGAATGTATTTTTGTTACAGAAGAGATTGCCGCCCAAAACTTCAACATCATACAATGAACACTGGGACAATATATTTCAGCACCCGAATGTTGGGAATGATGAGAGATGGAATATGGAAAATGTATGTCTATTTTGTGATGTCATTAAAAATGGTATAAAGACGTTATAACGAAAACAGTGTAACTTGAGCTTTTACACTGTGTATATCAGGTGTACATCCTTTACGTGGTTTAGAAAATATCAAGGATGAAGAGATTTTTGTGACGATAGGATTGTGATTTTACTTCTCTAACAAGATCATAGTAATTAGGATACTTTGCCTCATAACTAGCCATGCCCCAGGGAGCCCAGAGAGCGTGTCAACATGACGAAAACACTCCCTTTTTTACAGAGGGTATAAAAGTTAAGAATTAACATACCAGACTAAATGGACCACAAGCTGCAGCTAGGTCTACATTAGTCACGACCCTGGAACTCAACACGAGGTTGAAGAAGACAAAGTAACCTCTAACAATCAATGCTACGGTTGAGTAGCTGTTCTAAGTACTGTATCTAAGAAAGTTAATTTAACTACTTAGGGAGCAGTGGGGCGCATTTCCCGACACTACCCGGTGAAATGTGAGGCGCCAAATTCAAAATCCAAAAGTTGAATTATTAAACATTCATCAATATACAAGTGTTGCATAGTCATCAAAAGCTCTGATTCTTGTCAGATTTCAAAAAGGCTTTACGGCGAAAGCACAACATTTGATTGTTTGAGGATAGCCCCTCTCATATTTTATGCATTAGCATAAATCCATAACCAACGCGTCTCAAAAAACGCATAAAATCGCTAATATAAAATCCCTTACCTTTCGAAGAACTTCTGCTGAGGGCTTCCCAAGTGTCCAACGAAGACATCCAATGGTTCTTTAGTTAGAAAAAGTAATTTATTATATCCATAAATCTCCGTTTGGTTGGCGCGTTATGATCAGAAAATCCACCGTTGAGTCGCCCATTGAACCATGAAGAGAACACGTTCAAATTATACCTATACACTTTCTCCAAACAAATCAAACATAATTTTTAATGTATCCTTAGGTATCCTTTTGTGTATATTTGCTGTAATATTTCAACCGGACGATAACGTGAACGATAGAAAAGAAAAATAAAGTGGTGCGCGTTCACAATCTCACACGCGTCAAACCTTGTTTACAAAAGTGGTCCCTTCACTACTTCTTCTTCCTATCTGTTTTGCTTACTCCTAGAATTCCCAGTCTCCTAGAATTCCCACATCTAGTGGAAACCATAGGTACTGCAGTCTCAGTCCTGGTTAAAATAAAAATGAATAGGCACAATGGAGAAGATGGTCATTTACAAAAAAAACTGCAAATCCAGATGGATTTTCCTCGGGTTTTCGCCTGCTATATCAGTTCTGTTATACTCACATACATTATTTTAACACTCTTAGAAACTTCAGAGTGTTTCCTATCCAATAGTTCTAATTATGTGCATATCCTATTTTCTGGGCCTGAGTGGCAGGCATTTTACTTTGGGCACGTCAGACTCTCCAAAACCGTCACCTATGCAGCCGCTCCCTAAGAAGATAAGTAGGACCATCCGGTTATTCTCTTCAAATTATCGTCGCCTACACTGCTCTCATCACCCCTCTGGGGATCATAGACACGGTTGACTAGCCGTCCTCAGAAGACCACTCTTCCAGAACGAGTGCAAGTAAACAAACAACTAAGAAGAATGACAATGTGACATCTTGTGGACAATCAGAGACTTACACCTGAGAACGAAGGAGAAGGCCATCTGAAGAAGAAGGCCCAATCGAACCCTTCTCAAAAAGTGGAACCCTTTCCACGAAGGCCTGGGCCCAACAGAGATACCCGACAAAGACATTCAACACATAAATACATGCATTACTTCTTACTCAAAAGAGTGGCATTCGGGGCAGGTATTAGGGTTACTGTGAGTGTATCCAAGTGTTGCTTCTCTTTCTCTCTTGCTTTCTCTCTCTCTTTAACTCTCCATCTTGTGTAACAAGTGTCATATTGTTGTCTAACCTTATTAAGTTTCTAATCAATAACCTATACCGTGTGTGTGTGTGTGTGTGTATCCTGTGTTATCATTTAGTTTGTTAGTAAATAAATGATCAAATCAATTTGTGTTGTATGGAATGATTAGAAAGACTCGGGTTTGTGCAGGTTCACGAAGTCTGCGATGTTCAGAATGAGACTAATATGAGGAAATTATGAATTAGTGACTGTTATCGATATACATACAGTTGAAGTCGGAAGTTTACATACACCTTAGCCAAATACATTTAAAAATTCCCTGTCTTAGGTTAGTTAGGATCACCACTTTATTTTAAGAATGTGAAATGTCAGAATAATAGTAGAGAGTTTGATTTATTTCAGCTTTTATTTCTTTCATCACATTCCCAGTGGGTCAGAAGTTTACATGCAGTCAATTAGTATTTGGTAGCATTGCCTTTAAATTGTCAAAGATTTCGGGTAGCCTTCCACAAGCATCCCACAATAAGTTTGATGATTTGCCAGCAGCATACCACCCTGCATCCCACTGCTGGCTTGCTTCTGAAGCTAAGCAGGGTTGGTCCTAGTCAGTCCCTGGATGGGAGACCAGATCCTGCTGGAAGTGGTGTTGGAGGGCCAGTAGGAGGCACTCTTTCCTCAGGTCTCTAAAAAATATCCCAATTCCCCAGGGTAGTGATTGGGGACATTTCCCTGTGTAGGGTGCTGTTGTTTGGATGGGATGTTAAACTGAGGTCATTAAAGATCCCATGGCACTTATTGTAAGAGTAGGGGTGTTAACCCTGGTGTCCTGGCTAAATTCCCAAACTGTCCCTCATACCATCATGGTCACCTAATCATCCCCAGTTTACAATTGGCTCATTCATCCCCTTCCTCTCCCCTGTAACTATTCCCCAGGTTGTTGCTGTAAATGAGAATGTGTTCTCAGTCAACTTACCTGGTAAAAAAAATAATACTTTGGCCCATTCCTCCTGACAGACCTGGTCTAACTGAGTCAGGTTTGTAGGCCTCCTTGCTCGCACATGCTTTTTCAGTTCTGCCAACAAATCTTCTATAAGATTGAGGTCAGGGTTTTGTGATGGCCACTCCAATACCTGGCGGTTTTGGAGCAGTGGCTTCTTCCTTGCTGAGCGGTCGATATAGGACTCGTTTTACTGTGGATATAGATACTTTTGTACCTGTTTCCTCCAGCATCTTCACAAGGTCCTTTGCTGTTGTTCTGGGATTGATTTGCACTTTTGGCACCAAAGTACGTTCATCTCTAGGAGACAGAATGCGTCTCCTTCCTGAGCGGTATGATGGCTGCGTGGTCCCATGGTGTTTATATTTGCGTACTATTGTTTGTACAGATGAACGTGGTACCTTCAGGCATTTGGAAATTTCTCCCAAGGATGAACCAGACTTTTGGAGGTCTACCATTTTTTTTCTGAAGTCTTGGCTGATTTCTTTAGATTTTCCCGTGATGTCAAGCAAAATGAGCACTGAGTTTGAAGGTAGGCCTTGAAATACATCCACAGGTACACCTCCAATTGACTCAAATTATGTCAATTAGCCTAACAGAAGCTTCTAAAGCCATGACATAATTTTCTGGAATTTTCCAAGCTGTTTAAGGCACAGTCAACTTAGTGTATGTAAACTTCTGACCCACTAGAATTGTGAGTGAAATAAGTGAACAATTGTTGGAAAAAAAAGTACTTGTGTCATGCACAAAGTAGATGTCCTATCCGACTTGCCAAAACAATAGTTTGGTAACACGAAATTTGTGGAGTGGTTGAACAACACGTTTTAATGACTCCAACCTAAGTGTATGTAAACTTTGACTTCAACTGTATATTCTTGAGTTAATTCGGGAGACGGTAACTTGGTAAACAACTTCTCCCGTGGTGCCCCAAATTCCTAATGAGTTAATTGTTACATGATTAATTTCATCCACTAACAATTAAACGTAGTAGGTAATTATTCGATAAATAACAGTCACGTCATGACATCGTGTGCAACAAGGCACTAAAGTAATACTGCAAACAATGTGGCAAATCAATTTACTTTTTCTCCTGAATACAAAGCTTTATGTTAGGGGCAAATCCAATACAACACATTACTGAGCACCACTCTCCATATTTTAAGCATAGTGGTGGCTGCATCATATTATGGGTATGCTTGTAATCGTTAAGGACTGGGGAGTTTTTCAGGATAAAAAAGATACAGAATGGAGCTAAGCACAGAAAAAATCAAAGAGGAAAAACCTGGTTCATTCTGCTTTCCACCAGACACTGGGAGATGAATTCACCTTTCTGTAAGGATTGACTCTGGTAGACGAGAAGCAAGTACAGGGAGTGAACATTTAATCAGCAACGAACATGGAACAGGACAGGACAGCGTCTGGACATGAACACATAACGACATTAATGCGGACACAGGGAACAAACGGGGGAGAAGACAGAAATAGGGAAGACAATCAACAAAGTGAAGGAGTCCAGGTGAGTCCAGGTGAGTCCAGTGAGCGCTAATGCTCGTAATGATGGTGACAGGGCAGCCTGGCGCCCTCGAGCGCCAGAGAAGGAGAGCGGGAGCAGGCGTGACAGTACCCCCCACCCCTCTAAGGGCGCCACCCGGCATCCCACCTGGGAGAACCTGACGGGCCGGCCAAGGCATGTGCGCTGGACAAGCTGGCTGGGGTGTAGAAGCCTGATGAACCGGCAGAGACGTGGGAGCCTGGCAAGCCGGCTGAGGCTTGGGAGCCTGATGAGCCGGCTGAGGCGTGGGAGCCGACGTTCCCGCTGAGGCGTGGGAGCCAGACGAACCGGCTGAGGCATGGCAGCCTGATGGGCCGGCTGAAGCATGATGTGGGGTGGGAGCCTGCTTAGCCCACCGAGGCAAGAAGACCTCTCGGAGCCAGCTAAGGCGTGGAAGCCCAACGAGCTAGCTGAAGCACCCCCGGTTGAGAAAAAAAATATTGAATCCATTTTGAATTCAGGCTGTAACAACAAAATGTGGAATAAGTCAAGGGGAATGAATACTTTTTGAATGAACTGTAAGTGCCTTTGAACGGGGTATGGTAGTAGGTATCAGGCGCACCGGTTTGAGTGTGTCAAGAACAGCAACACTGCTGAGTCTTTCATGACCAACATTTTCCCATGTGTGTATCAAGAATGGTCCACCACCCAAAGGACATCCAGCCAACTTGACAATTGTGGGAATGCATTGGAGTCAACATGGGCCAGCATCCCTGTGGAACGCTTTCGACACCTTGTAGAGTCAATGTTCTGAGGGCAAGAAGGTGTTCCTAATATTTTGTGTCAACCCATATCAGAGGTGTCAATCTAATTTGGCGCCGGGGGCCGCATTCAGTTTCAACTTAAAATTGGTTATATTTCCATCAAAATGTACAAATAATATTCCTCAATCTGTCGTTTTTGGTATTTTTATGCTCCCTGACTGTCTAGTTTTCATTTCAGTGATTATTAGCTCAGTGTATCCTCTGTAGGAGTGGGGGGAAAAGGTTGCGGAGAGGGGGGATTGAACTGTTTTGGGGAAATTACATTTCCACCTCCAGAAATTGGTAAAATTATTTTTACAAATTATTTTAACATATTGGACCACGCATATAGCCTGGTATGCTATTAGCAATAAGCATTATCACCTGTAGCCCAACTGAAGCAGCATAGTGGCTATAAATAAATAGGTTAAAGCATGGGGTTGCCTATCTGCATTTACCCTATTGGGCTAATCATTAGTTGAGTCCTGCATGGGGTTGGATACCCACGGTTCCCCACGGGTGAGCCGCAAAATAATTCTTCTTTCAACCCGTGGGACGGCTCTAGATTCTGAACAATTACATTGCGGGTTGGAAACATTTTAAATCAAGATAACACTGAAAACACCCGGTAGCTTGTTGTGTTGCGAATTCCATTCTATGAGCATTGAGGCATACATTAGGCTACCAGCCGCTCATCCATTGAGTGTGTGTGGACCCAGGAACTGTCCCTTATTCGCGTGGTGCTAAAACGTTCTTATATGTCCACTCGCAGAGTTTATTTCCCTCTCCCCAAGTGAGAATATGACACATTACCAAGATTACTTTCCCTGGATAGCTTAGCTCAAACGAAAATGACTAATGTAGGCCTAAACGGAGAAAAAAAAAAGAAAGGTTACGATAAGGGAACAGGCTACAACACCATCGTGGAAACAGATGCTGCGAGAGTGAAATCCCTAGTTTGGAAGGACCATGCGGTAAATGGATAGCCTGCACAAAGTGCAAGCAGGTAGGCCAATTTATTTTAGATAATGTAATAATGAACTGATAATTAACTGAATTAATTCAGACTTTCCTTCATTAGACCATACGCAGTCCATATAAAGTGTAAACCGGTGTGCTGGTAAAGGTTTGAGTACCCTGCTAAATAAATTTATTTTTTTGCAGCCTTATTGGACCCGTAGGCCGTATGTTTGTCACCCCTACTCCATATTGATATATGACCTGTTATTTTGCCATAAAGGTGTTTTAGAGAAGGGCTTACTGGATGATTGATAGTTGTCTCAGAGTGTCTACCAGCCGTGCACACCCTCTCTCTCTCCCACACACACAAACTTAAGTGTAAAAGTATGCGCGCACACTCACACAGTTCCAGCTGTGAGCATCCCAAATTAGAGTGGCACGCACAGACACACAGTTCTACAAGTACACACGCGTACACACTCTGTCTGGAGAAGCCCATTATATTGTCTCTGCATGGTCTCCTCTCCAACTTAATTTGTCCATTTAGAGAGTGAATGCCCTGATGACACTGAGACAGAGGGCTGAGCTACAGATCTATTCTACAACTAAGGAGAAAAGGAAGGAGACATATCCCAAAGGTGTGTGTGGTGTGTGTAGTTAATGTTAGTTTTTCTATCAGGAGTGTGTGTAGTGTATGTGTACCTGATTCGTCAGGGTTGTGTGTATCCTCCATGTCATCGTCAGACATCTCCATTTCCTCCTCCCGTCTGATCCCCATCAGCTCTTCATTCTGCATATTTCTGATCTCCTGGAGGGAAACAAAACAACACAACAAAACAGGATTATGACAATGTTCCCCTGAACAAACTCCTCCTGGGTAGCCTGGCTGCAGACATGGCTCAAACACACATACACATTCAGATAGATACATACAGTACATACACTTGAAACCTCACAGACACGCACGCACACACACATTCAGATATACATACACTTGCAAGGGTGCGCGCACACACACACACACACACACACACACACACACACACACACACACAGTGGTTGAAGTTGTCTGTGCAAACTGATTTAAGGTTCAGATTTGCTTTCCATCTAAATCGGTATGTTTAGGATATTGAGAGGGTGAGCTGATCCTAGAGCTGTATCTAAAGGCAGCTTCTACCCAGAGCGATAGACAGAGAACATGAGGAGTGGAGATGAGATAAGACATGATGACAGGTCTCAGAGCAGGACTGAGTTCTCCCTCTGCTGCACTGATGGGACAGCAGATAGCAGAGAGCAGCAGCCTGCATGTAATGTATGTCCTATTATGTTTTGAGTATAACTGTACTGATATAATTGTCCTATAAGTATACTGCTGTAGCCACTGTGCTGTTGGCTGTGTCTAGCTCAGAGTAGGGTGAAGTTCCCCTTAGGGTGTGTTCACAAATAGTCCTCTTTAAAAGAACCGATCTCAATCCTTTGGCTTTGAATGAGGACTCAACTCTTTTTCACTTCACTTCACCTATTTTGTGGTCCGAGTCCTCTGTGCATTCACATTGCTATGTTTAGAAAGGAACCAGGACCTCCTTCCAACATTCACTCATTGCACTCTGGGTTTTTACAAAGTGCCGGACAAGCCATTCCATCAGATCAAGTTACACTGCTACAAGCTACTCTTCAATGGAAATAAACTAATTTGGCCCTAATCTATGGATTTCACAACTGAGAATACAGATACACATCTTTTTTGTCACAGATACTGTACCTTAAAAAAAAGGTAGGGCCGTGGATCAGAAAACCTGTTAGTATCTGGTGTGACCACCATTTGCCTAATGCAGCGTAACACATCTCCTTCACATAGAGTTGATAGGCTGTTGATTGTGGCCTGTGGAAAGTTGTCCCAATGGCTGTGCGAAGTTGCTGGATATTGGCAGGAACTGGAACACGTTGTCGGACACGCCGATCCAGAGCATCCCAAACGTGCTCAACGGGTGACATGTCTGAGTATGCAGGCCATGGAAGAACTGGGACATTTACAGATTCCAAGAATTGTGTAGAGATCCTTGCAATGTTGGCCGTGCATTATAATTCGGAACCATGAGGTGATGGTGGCGGATGAATCTCATAACAGTATCTCTGTGCATTCGAATTGCCATCAATAAAATGCAATTGTGTTCGTTGTCCGTAGCTTATGCATGCCCATACCATAACTCCACCACCACCACTCTGTTCACAACGTTGACATCAGCAAACCGCTTGCCCACACGATGCCATAACCACTGTCTGCCATCTGCTCAATAAAGTTGAAACCGGCATTCATCCATGAAGAACACACTTCTCCAGTGTGCCAGTTGCCCATCGAATGTTAGCATTTGCCCACTGAAGTTGGTTACGACGCGGAACTGCAGTCAGGTCATGACCCTGGTGAGGACTACGATGAGCTTCCCTGAGACGCTTTCTGACAGTTTGTGCAGATATTCTTCGGTTGTGCACAGTCCACAGTTTCATCAGTTGTCCGGGTGGCTGGATGTGGAGGTCCTGGGCTGGTGTGGTTACATGTGGTCTGAGGTTGTGAGGCCAGTTGGACGTACTGCCAAATTCTCTAAAACAATGTCGGCTTAGAGAAATATATATTAAATTCTCTGACAACAGCTCTGGTGGACGTTCCTGCAGTCAGCATGCCAATTGCATGCTCCCTCAAAACTTGAGACATCTATGGCATTGTGTTGTGTGACAAAATTGCAAATTTTAGAGTGGCCTTTTATTGTCCCCAGCACAAGATGCACCTTTGTAATGATCATGCTGTTTAATCAGCTTGATTAATAAGCCAAACCTGTCAGGTGGATGTATTATCTTGGTAAAGGATAAATGTTCACAGACAGGGATATAAACACATTTGTGCACAACATTTGAGAGAAATAAGCTTTTTGATTGGGTCTATTTCATGAGCAGAGTCACAGTGGATTGGAGCTGAAGGTGTATTGGACCATTCAAAATCAAAACAAATTTTACATAGTTGTAAATAAAAATATTAAACTGAGAATAGTCTGATGGGTGAAAATATGATCACTTGATCAAATCAAACTGTATTTGTCACATGCACCGAGTACAACAAGTGTTTACCTTACCGTGAAATGCTTACTTACATGCCCTTAACCAACAGTGCAGTTCAAGAAGAGTTTAGAAAATATTTACCAAATAAACTAAAGTATAAAATTACAAAAAGTAACAGAATAACATGAGGGGGTACTAGTACCGAGTCAGTGTGTGGGGGTACAGGTTAGAGGTAATTTGTACATGTTCAGCTGTGCAGAGAACAGCTGTGCAGCCTAAGTCAAGGAACAGAGAGCAAGCTTTTTTTGCTACTTTCTCAAATCATCAATAGCATCATGTAGCCCATATACGTTTTGATTTTTAAGACATTCTAAGGTTTGTAAGTTGCCAAATAACTCTAAATCTAGAGTATAGGACATGTTTCAAATGATAACTTTTATGCTCAACATTGACACTTCATATGCGGAAAAATATATTAATATTTTATTCAGCTAAGTTCAATTACATTCTTCTTACTATAAAATCATATAATATAAAATAATGGTGTGGGACTTATAAGCATATCTTGTCAGCTAAACGAACAAGCCTACAGCCTAAGACATGGAGCATAGCCAGATAACATACAGTAGGCAAACTCATATTCTCTTCTTCTGAAATACATTTTCTTCATATCATAATGTTTCTTCAGACCTGACAAAAATAAATATTGGGATTTATTGTGATGGTGTATATTCAATTGATTTTGACTTTCTTTAAATGTACATATTACAAAGCTGCGCATCAGCTTGTATGACTGGAGGCCTGGAGATACAAAACGTGTTTATGTCAAATCAAATAAAATTTTATTGGTCACATACACATGGTTAGCAGATGTTAATGCTAACCATGTTAATGCACAAGCGAAATGCCTGTGCTTCTAGTTCCGACCGTGCAGTAATATCTAACAAGTAATCTAACAATTGTCTGGGAGCAAGACGTCGGTGTCAGCGACGGGGCTGGTTTTATTTTGTAATCCGTGATTGACTGTAGAACCTGCCACACATGTCTCGTGTCTGAGCCGTTGAATTGTGACTCTACTTTGTCTCTATACTGACGCTTAGCTTGCTTGATTGACTTGCGGAGGGAATAGCTACACTGTTTGTATTCGGTCATGTCTCCAGTCGCCTTTCCATGATTAAAAGCAGTGGTTCGCGCTTTCAGTTTTGCGTGAATGCTGCCATCAATCCACGGTTTCTGGTTGTGGAAGGTTTTAATAGTCACTGTGGGTACAACACCGATGCACTTGCTAATAAACTTGCTCAGCGTATAGAATCAGCGTATAGATCAATGTTATTGTCGGAGGCTATCCGGAACATATCCCAGTCCACGTGATCGAAGCAATCTTGAAGCGTGGAATCAGATTGGTCTGACCAGTGTTGAACAGACCTGAGCATGGGCGTTTCCTGTTTTAGATTCTGTCTATAGGCTGGGAGCAACAAAATGGAGTCGTGGTCAGATTTGCCGAAAGGAGGGCGAGGGAGGTATCCCGAGTGAGCCATGTTTCCGTGAAACAGAGAATGTTACAATCTCTGATGTCTCTCTGGAAGGCAACCCTTGCTCGAATTTCGTCTACCTTGTTGTCAAGAGACTGGACATTGGCGAGTAATATACTCTGGAGCGGTGAGCGATGTGCCCGTCTACGGAGCCTGACCAGAAGACCGCTCCGTCTGCCCCTTCTGCGGCGCCGTTGTTTTGGGTCGCCTACTGGGATCCGATCAATTGTCCTGGGTGGTGGTCCAAACAGCATCCGCTTCGGGTCGTAATGTTGGTAAGTTGACGTTGCTCTTATATTCAATAGCTCTTCGCGGCTGTATGTAATCAGACTTAAGATTTCCTGGGGTAACAGTGTAAGAAATAATACACAAAAAAAACCATGTCATGTTATGTTAACTAACCGTCAATTACAATGAGACCGGCAGTCTTATGTATGACAATAACCGGCTGACAAAATGTTATGACTGCCACAGCCCTAGCTGCGTTGCTTAAAGTTATTGTGTCTGTGCAGTGAGTAGAAAGAATGAGCCTGCGGCACAAATGGAATACTATTCCCTATGTAGTGCACTACTTTTGACCAGAGGGCCCTACTCAAAAGTAGTGCACTATATAGGGATTAAGGTGCCATTTGGGACGCATCCTAAGACAGTAAGAGCAGTGGTAGCAGAGAATAGACAAGGGATCATAAACTAAATTCAGCAGTTGGTCAATTTTTTCTTGAGGGGACGGTCGGGGGCCGGAACATAATTACAAATTGACCGCAAGAATCCCAAACAGATATAATATTTGACTTAAACTGTAACGATCTTCAGTGACGGATCAAGGCGCAGCGTGCCGGGTTGAGTTAAACATAATTTATTTGTCAACTCACTCAAACAAAAACAACAAACGAAGATCAAGTGGTGTAGCACCAACGGCACATACACAATAACAGAGTCAACTTCCCACAAGGAAAGGAGGGAAAAAAGGGCTACTAAGGTATGGCTCCCAATCAGAGACAACGATGGACAGCTGTCCCTGATTGAGAGCCCTACCCGGCCAACAACAAAGAAATACAAAAACTAGAACATAGAATGCCCACCCCAAATCACACCCTGACCAAACCAAAAAGAGACATAAACAGGCTCCTAC
>QNTS01000081.1:1358790-1379296 GCA_003317085.1 Hucho hucho
GCTGGACCCACGACCCGCACAGGGATCCTGGAGCGTGGAACAGGGACAGTGCATGCTAGGCCCACAACGCGCACAGGAATCCTGGAGCGTGGGACAGGGACAGTGCATGCTGGGCCCACAACGTGCACAGGGATCCGGGAGCGTGGAACAGGGGCAGGATACACTGGGCCGTGAAGACGCACTGGAGGCCTCGAGCGTACAGCCTGCACAACCCATCCTGGCTGAATGGATAAATCCACCCTGCACCTGCGGGGCGCTGGCACAGGACGTACTGGGCTGTGGAGACGCACCGGAGACACAGTACGCAGAGCCGGCGCAGGATATCCTGGTCCGAGGAGGCGTACTGGAGGCCAAGAGCGCTGAGCCGGCACACTCCTCCCAGGCTGAACACTCCTACTAGCACGAACGATGCGGGAAGCTGGCATGTAGCGCACCGGGCTGTGAACACGCACTGGTAACACCGTGCGTTTCACCGCCTCACACGGTGCCTTACCAGTGCGCTGCTCCATCTGGTGAGCACGGGGAGCTGGCCCAGGTCTGCAACCTGGCCCAGCCAAACTCCCCGTGTGGCCCCCCCAAAAACAAATTTGGGGCTGCCTCTCGGGCTTAAAAGCCAGCCGTGTTCCCGCATACTTCTGCTCGTAGAAGTGCCGCTCCTTCTTAGCTGCCTCCAGCTCCTCCTTGGAACGGCGGTATTCCCCAGCCTGCCTCCCGGGGCCCTTCCCGTCCAGGATCTCCTCCCATGTCCAGGACTCCAGATAGGCATGCTGCTTGGTCTCTTGGTGGTGGGAAGTTCTGTCACGATCTCCAAGGACGGACCAAGGCGTAGCATGCTGGGTTGAGTTAAACATAATTTATTTGTCAACTCACTCAAACAAAAACAACAAATGAAGATCAAGTGGTGTAGCACCAACGGCACATACACAATAACAGAGTCAACTTCCCACAAGGAAAGGAGGGAAAAAAGGGCTACTAAGGTATGGCTCCCAATCAGAGACAACGATGGACAGCTGTCCCTGATTGAGAGCCCTACCCGGCCAACAACAAAGAAATACAAAAACTAGAACATAGAATGCCCACCCCAAATCACACCCTGACCAAACCAAAAAGAGACATAAACAGGCTCCTACAGGTCAGGGCGTGACATAAACAGAATAATTCAAACCTTGCTTACATTTGTATACGATCGCGTGTCACTCTATTATGAGTGGGAATAATTGGGAATAGATTTACAAAATTAAAATCACTTGGAGCTGATTTCCTGGTGTTTTACAGTCTTATGTGCAACAATGAAAATTACGAAAATGCAACTTGTTTGGGGCTCAGAAAATTGCGGGCAAAATAAAAAAACCCAGCCGCCAGTTGGGGAAACCCTGTACCAGAAGATAGATATGTGTAGTTGAGAGATGTGTTGGGTTGTTCCAAATAATAGGTGCCTTTTGGATTTTTAAGAAATGTACTTTCAAATATATTTTCGTTCATTCCCCCTTTGCTGCTATAACAGCCTCCACTCTTCTGTAAAGGCTTTCCACTAAATGATGGAACATGCTGAATACTTCCATTCATCCACAAGAGCATTAGTGAGGATGGGAAACTGATGTTGGGCGATTAGCCTGGCTCGCAGTTCGGCGTTCCAATTCATCCCAAAGGTGTTCGATGGGGTTTAGGTCAAGGCTATGTGCTGGCCATTTAAGTTCTTCCACACTGATCTAGTCAAACCATTTCTATACGGACCTCGCCTTGTGCACAGGGGCTTTGTCATGCTGAAACAGGAAAGGGAATTCCCCAAACAGTTGCCACAAAGTTGGAAGCACAGAATCGTCTAGAATGTCATTGTATGCAATAGCGTTAAGATTTCCCTTCACTGGAACTAAAGGGCCTAGCCCGAACCATGAAAAACAGCCCCAAACCATTATTCCTCTTTCCCAAAACTTTACAGTTGGCACTATGCATTGGGGCAGGTAGTGTTCTCCTGGCATTCGCCATTAATTCGCCATTAATTCATCACTCCAGAGAACGCGTTTCCACTGCTCCAGAGTCTAATGGCGGTGAGCTTTACGCCACTCCAGCAGACATGGAGTGGAGCATTGCGCATTGTGATCTTAGGCTGGTGTGCGGCTGCTCGGCCAACCCATTTCACGAAGCTCCCGACGAACAGTTCTTGTGCTGACGTTGCATCCAGAGGCAGAGGAACTCAGTTGTGAGTGTTGCAACCGAGGACAGGTGATTTTTACGCGTAATGGTCACGTTCTGTGAGCTTGGCGGTCCTGTCCTGTTCCACTTCGCGGCTGAGCCGTTGTTGTTCCTAAACGTTTCCACTTCACAATAACAGCACTTACAGTTGACCGGGGCAACTCTAGCAGGGCAGAAATTTGACGAACTGACTTGTTGGAAAGGTGGCATCCTATGACAGTGCCACGTTGAAAGTCACTGAGCTCTTCAGTAAGGCCATTCTACTGCCAATGCTTGTCTATGGAGATTGCATGGCTGTGTTTTATACACCTGTCAGCAATGGGTGTGGCTGAAATAGCCGAATCCACTAATTTAAAGGGGTGTCCACATACGTTTGTACAGTTGAAGTCGGAAGATTACATACACCTTAGCCAAATACATTTAAACTCAGTTTTTCACAATTCCTGACATTTAATTCTAGTAAGAATTCCCTGTATTAGGTCATTTAGGATCACCAGTTTATTTTAAGAATGTGAAATGACAGAATAATAGTAGAGAGATTGATATATTTCAGCTTTTATTTCTTTCATCACATTCTCAGTGGGTCAGAAGTTTACATACACTCAATTAGTATTTGGTAGCATTGCCTTTAAATTGTTTAACTTGGGTCAAACATTTCGGGTAGCCTTCCACAAGCTTCCCACAATAAGTTGGGTGAATTTTGGCCCGTTCCTCCTGACAGAGCTGGTGTAACTGAGTCAGGTTTGTAGGCCTCCTTGCTCGCACACGCTTTTTCAGTTCTGCCCACAAATTTTCTATACTATTGAGGTCAGGGCTTTGTGATGGCCACTCCAATACCTTGACAATGTTGGCCTTAAGCCATTTTGCCACAACTTTGGAAGTATGCTTGGGGTCATTGTCCATTTGGAAGACTCATTTGCGACCAAGCTTTAACTTCCTGACTGATGTCTTGAGATGTTGCTTCAATATATCCACATAATTTTCCTTCCTCATTATCTATTTTGTGAAGTGCACCAGTCCCTCCTGCAGCAAAGCACCCCCACAACATGATGCTGCCACCCCCGTGCTTCACGGTTGGGATGGTGTCCTTCGGCTTGCAAGCCTCCCCCTTTTTCCTCTAAACATAACAATGGTCATTATGGCCAAACAGTTCTATTTTTGTTTCATTAGACCAGAGGACATCTCTCCAAAAAGTACGAACTTTGTCCCCATGTGCAGTTGCAAACCGTAGTCTGGCTTTTTTATGGCGGTTTTGGAGCAGTGGATTCTTCCTTGCTGAGAGGCCTTTCAGGTTAAGTCGATATAGGACTTGTTTTATTGTGGATATAGATACTTTTGTACCTGTTTCCTCGGGCATCTTCACAAGGTCCTTTGCTGTTGTTCTGGGATTGATGTGCACTTTTGGCACCAAAGTACGTTCATCTCTAGGAGACAGAACGCGTCTTCTTCCTGAGCGGTACGACGGCTGCGTGGTCCCATGGTGTTTATACTTGTGTACTATTGTTTGTACAGATGAACGTGGTACCTTCAGGCATTTAGAAATTGCTCCCAAGGATGAACCAGACGTGTGAGGTCTTGGCTTATTTATTTTGATTTTCCCATGATGTCAAGCAAAGAAGCACTGAGTTTGAAGGTAGGCCTTGAAATACATCCACAGGTACATCTCGCATTGACTCAAATTATGTAAATTAGCCTATCAGAAGCTTCTAAAGCCATGACATCATTTTCTGGAATTTTCCAAGCTGTTTAAAGGCACAGTCAACTTAGTGTATGTAAACTTCTGACCCAATGGAATTGTGATACAGTGAATTATACGTGAAATAATGTCTGTAAACAATTGTTGGATAATTTACTTGTGTTATGCACAAAAAACATTACATTTGTGGAGTGGTTGAAAAATTAGTTTTAATGACTCCAACCAAAGTGTATGTAAACTTCCAACTTCAACTGTATAGTGTATCTGTGACCAACAGATGCGTATCTGTATTCTCAGTCATGTAAAATCCATAGATTAGGGCCTAATTAATTTATTTCAAATGACTGATTTCTATATGAGCTGTAACTCAATAAAATCATTGAAATTGTTGCATGTTGCATTTATATTCTTTTGAGTATATTATTTAAAGGCATGTTTGCGATAAATCCAGCATTTTCTCATTGATCAAGTATCCCTTGTACAAATAAATTAATATATAATATCAAACTGATTAAGTTACTGTGGGGCCTTTAACAGAGTTAACAATAACAGGGTTGAGGTTTAAGGTGAAGATTGGCCATTGCTCCTCATGTGGTGAAGAGCATGGGACCACATGGTGTTTACGAAATTAAGAATGACACATAATGAACGTTTAATCAAATATTTTTTTCCTAAAATTAATTGAGCGAAGAGGGTTGACGTTTTTAGCTCGGCCACCAACAATTATAAATAGACTAAAAAGAGAGAAACCCTTACTTCCTTTTCCACCATGCTGTTCAGAAGACCCATGATGTCCCCTGCTGTGAATCATTTAACTTTAGTGGAATTATCCATTATTTTAAAGGAGTAAATTGTTTGCATAACAGGGTTGGCCTTAAAATGAGAGACAGACATAAATGCATCACTAATCACATGAAAATAAATAATAATATATCAACATGACTTTGTCAAAGCAGCAAAATATTTAGGCCTTGACAATGATGGTGAAACATGGAGAAATTTGGGATTAAGTGTGTTGAAATCTTCCTAGAAGTGACACAGGGTTGATGACAGGACATGTCTAAATGCAGAATCTTTGTACTTTAGCAAGCCTTTATTCATATAAAAATCTGATTCATTGAATGATCTATGTGGTCTATATTAAAGTGCACTTCATTAAAATAACAAGCTTTTAAAATTCAATATCAGTGCATAATTTCTACTTAAAATATCAAAGGGTAGCTAAAGGCACCCAATTTGTGTTATGGATAGATGGATAGATACTGTACATGGCTGGATCTGAATAGGTAAATGGATAAATAAGGTAAATGGATGAGTGACTGTGAGGAGGCAAATGGATACATGAATGGATGGAAGGTAGCAGATGTTTGTTGTGATTGTGTCAGGCTGACAATGAAACTTCTGCAATCTTTCAGTCCTACTATTCTGTGCATCCTGTTGTCTGGCAAGTACAGAACAGACCTTCAATAAAGATACTGCTGTAGGGTTCGAAAATACTTCCCAAAATTCCCAGGGTTCCAGAAATTCTGGTTGGACGATTCCTGGAATCAATATGGAATAAACAGGAAACTTGGAATCGTCCAACTAGATTTCTGGAAAACCTAGGAATTTGGGGGAAATGTTGGAATATTTTTGCTGGATTACTGTGTGATTGCTACATCACTGTTCTATAACTTAGCCACAACAGTCTTTGTGCATTGAAAAACACTGTCTATAAATAAATAAACTCCCAATAAGAGAGCTCTAATATTCCTCTAAAGACTTAATCCCTGAGACTCAAGGTCGGACAAAATCAGTAGAACAATAGAAGATTGGCCCTTGTGACGAAAGAGATTATGTCCAGTAGAAGATTGGCACCTGCGACGACAGAGATTATGTCCAGTAGAACAATAGAAGATTGTACCTGGTGACGACAGAGATGTCCATTGACAGTAGTATATGACAGTTTAAACCTGCGTCATTAAGCCATCTACAGTCACAACAGAAGGTGACGCATGTGTGTTAAGAGCTCAGTTCCAGGTATCAACATTAGCATGTTTATGATTCTGTAGGGAATAGTGTTGCTGGATCACAATAACTGAATATTCACAGCCAACAGTAGAGTGTTAATATGCATCTAGACACTCAGAGGCACTTCCAGTTCTCAGTATGAGTTGATAACTCTCCAGAGTTCTATTCCTGGTGTCATTAGCATTTTGGTAGCTCTGCAGGGGATTGTACTGTATTATACTGTACTGTAACTGTGTTTTAATACATTCATATTCACATAGAGCTTCATTGAGATGTGTGTAGGGATGTTTTAGCTCCATGCTGTGAAAAATAATGTTTATATGTATTAAGCCTAATTTTTACCCTAGTCAGTACCCAAGAACTACAATTACCTATGCAAAACTGTGGTCCTGCGTAGTTATGTAGCAAACGTACACAGAGAAGTGCAGCCTTGCAATAATAAACTTGGGTTCTTGTGTTGCGTATATACGCAAGGTATAAATTAGGCTTAAATTGTAATTTTTGCTTAGTGAGGAGTGATGTCACTAGTCTACACACACCACCTTACACCTACCTTTAGAGCAGAAGAGTCTCTACAGTCTGAGAACAAGACATACCAGCTATACCTCTGAATGAGTGCATCATGATATACACAAACCCAAACGCACAGCTACCAACCCATCAAATTGTATATATCCTGCCTGTTTGGCCCTGTCCGGGGGTATCGTCGGACGGGGCCACAGTGTCTCCCGACCCCTCCTGTCTCAGCCCCCAGTATTTATGCTGCAGTAGTTTATGTGTCGGGGGGTTAGGGTCCGTCTGTTATATCTGGAGTATTTATTTTATCTGGTGTCCTGTGCGAATTTAAGTATGCTCTCTCTAATTATCTCTCTCTTTCTTTCTTTTTTTTTTCTTCTTCTTCTCTCTCTCTCTCTCTCTCTCTCTCGGAGGACCTGAGCATTAGGACCATTCCTCAAGGCCTACCTGGCCTGATGACTCCTTGATGTCCCGAGTCCACCTGGCCGTGCTGCTTCTCCAGTTTCAACTGTTCTGCCTGTTTTATGAACATNGTTCCTCTCTAGGTTTCTTCCTAGGTTTTGGCCTTTCTAGGGAGTTTTTCCTAGCCACCGTGCTTTTACACCTGCATTGCTTGCTGTTTGGGGTTTTAGGCTGGGTTTCTGTACAGCACTCTGTGACATCAGCTGATGTAAGGGGGGCTTTATAAATAAATTTGATTTGAAATTTGATTTGATATACCGTCAGTTACACATGACCTGCACATAAAAATTATTGTCACTTTACAAAACACCTACACACTGCCACAGTGCATCAACAGTTTGTAATAAGTCTGTTCCACTAGTTTGTAATCTCCTGCACTAGGATCTCCATAGAAGAGATACACCGTCTCCAGCCTGTGATCCATGGTGACCGTGTCAGTGTTACTGTGAGACAGAGATTAGGCTGTTAATTACACACCACATCTGCTGTTTACACACTGGCCTCAGAGATTTATACGCAGATCAAACTTACCCGTTTGGCCCTAAAATGACAGCAGCGCCACACTTGAACACCCTCCATTAAAGAGGGAAATGTGTTTGTGGTAATTAATGCAGCATTTGTTGGGAACAACGAAGAAGATTTTACACCAAACAAAATATTAAAGTAGGTTATTTGTTCACCTATTGGAAGAAAGCACAGGCAGAGAGTAATAAAATAAAGACAATATAAGTGTGTGTTGAAGTGTTATGTAAAAAAAGATCCAGTGTACTGTGGTTGAGCTAAAGGGTGAGTCTACCGTTACCTGTTCCTGGCAGTGAGACTGAGCACTCACCGGACTGGACTCCCTTCAGAGGAGAGAGGGGTGAGTAGCCTGTACCTGGGCCTGACCGGAGCTCCCACTCTGGGACTGAACTAAGTAGAGAGACTGGGTGTAGCCTAGCATTCATCCTGTGTTTATTAGGCTAGCTCTAGCATTTGCCTCTTAGGCTAGTACTTAATGTTGATGTTCTACAATCTCAGTTCCTTTATAATACTTAAAGAATACCACAAGGTTCCATTTTAGGACCAGTTCTTTTTACCATTTAAATTAACATAAGGCTAATATTAAGCCTTGTTTTAAAGCTAGTGTTTGCTTTAATACTCTAACACAAATCATCCTGCCAAGACAACACCATGAATTTCACAAAAAGTAGTTGGAGGCTGGAATACTGGAGAGATGAAGGACACAATAATATGTAGACTATACTGCACTTCACCAAATGAATAGAACGCTTAAATAAATTGTAGAAAAAATAAAGGACCAACCTCTGCTTGCTTGCGCCACACGTCCAGGTTCTTGCGTTGAGCTTTGGAGAAATGGTCCCATGCCTTTTGTTTGGAAGCAGCGTGGAATACAGACACAATCTGCTCAACTGTGGTGGGGGATGCAGGGGCCAGTTACCGTCCAGAGAGAGAGAGGGCGGGTGGGAAGGAGCAGAGGAGTGAGAAAGTGGAATCAGGTAGGAAGACACCTTACTGTATGTTTATGTGTTTTTACTGTTCTTTTCTGTTCTATACAGTATAGTACAGCTCTGGGTCAGAGTCACCCCGTCTCGAGGTGATCACAGAGAGACCATCGTAAAACAGTTGACATACAGCGCAAAACGCAACAGGAAGATCAGACAGCTAGCAGCAGGCTCCTGGTCTATTCACAAACACCCCTGCCCTGACCATGGCCTCACACACTTTCTTGTACACAAACACGCGCACACACACACACACACACACAAACACACACACGCACAGGCACACGCACACACACACACACAATCTGCTCCTCTTTCACTCCTCTCCTCCACAGTGATACAGACTCTTCTATGACTCTCAAACGCTCTGAATGCCATAATCAAAGGCTGCCTCTGTGTCTAAAGAGTATAGAGATGAGACCTAATGAGGGAAAAGCCTGTTTCTGAGACTGGGGCTGTGTCTCAAATGGCAACCTATTCCCTACGCAGTGCCCATAGGCCTCTGGTCAAAAGTAGTGCACCAGAACAAGATGCAATTTGGGATACAACTTGGCTCTCCTCATTACTGTCCTTATTGTGGGTTAGATAGGAGGGCTGATCTTAAGTGAGTTGTCTTAACCCTGAGCCTGAGTAAGAGGAGAGATGGTGAACAGCTTTGATTCAGGGCTGGTGTAAGAGAAGAAGCAGGAAGGGCTGCTGGGAGACACGTGTCTGTTCATCACACCCTCCTAACCACTCCTGTGATTGACAGCTGGGCCTGGTATTAACAACCAGCCTCAGATTAGTTACAAAAACACCCTCAGTGTGTGAACCCAGAGCAATGGAGAAAATTACTCAATTGGCGAAAATAGATAAAGCTAGAGATTGTGAGACACTTTTTGTTTCTCATAATTAATGTGTGTGTGTAGTGTATATGTGTATGGTTGAGTGTGTTCGTGTCAGAATGACCAATTTACTCACCTGATGATATAATGCAGCATAATTACAGATTGTCCAGACAGAGTACTCACACAAGACATAGTGACATAAATGTTCAACAACTCATAATATACAATATTAAAGAACTGGTCAGCTTTCCACTCTGTGAAGTCCAATGTGGAAGCATGAACATTCCCACAGTTTTACCACAGCTTTACATCGGAACAGGTCATGTTAAGGGTTTCTCTTCTTGTCAGAGGGGTCTTAATGAACCCAGGGGGGAGTAAATAGGGCCACCAGAGTTGTGGACTTGACAGAGAGGTAGGGAGGGAGGGAAGGGTGGAGTGAGAGAAGCGTGTCTAGATCAGTAGTGGCTTCTCAGAATCCTTAATTTGATGGAGGAGATTGATGGGGAAGGCAGGGGAGAGCAAAGTGTACAAGGTTGTGGTCTCACCTTTTGTGGGTGTGTGTGTGAGTCAGAGAGAAAGCTGATGGATTAGTGTATGTCCTTTGTTGTTATCTGTAGGACTCCAGCTAGAGTTGTGTGTACAGATGCCAGCATTTCTAAATGAGGCCATTAACTATCTGTCAACCAGGTTTATCTTGTAGATGAAATATGCAGTGGCATGAAGGCAAACTGAACCACCAAACATGATGGACGCAGATCCAAATCTAGCTGTGAAATGATTGTCATCTTCTATAAAGATCTTCCTGAGTGAAATATGAAGCAGGACTCAAAAGTAGTGCATTATATAGGGAATAGGGTGCCATTTTGGACACATCCCCTATTTGAACAACCTGCTTCAGAGCAGGCTTTTTTTCCATTCAAGGTGACAACAACCAAATGCCAAATGGAGGAATGTGTGATATTGAATTATATTACATTTGCAAACGGCATGTCTATGTATTCAAATGTGCAGCTGTGAGAAAGCCTGGTAAATATGGATGTTGCTTTGTTCACAGAACAACAGTGTATCCTTGCCTCCCAGGACACCAAAGTCTGTGCTGACATTTGTAAGGGTGAAACCGCAGACAAACTCCTGAATAGAAATAAGTGTTTGTATGGATTATTGTGATGGAGGAGGGTGGACTTTAAAAGAGAACAAGAGAGAGAGAGACCCACTTTGTTCTTTCAAATACATCACTGTATAAAGAAAACCAATTATGTGGTCCATCTCAATGTCCATACTAACACACTACTGTAGGTGGTGTATCACCAAAGATATCTGAACTCATGCATGCTCTTAGCATTGGCAGTTGTGAATCAGGTCAGCTCTACATTTTCCCTTTTGGCCTTTTCAATCATCAATATGACTCATTTAATTTCTTCCAGTTGTTTTCATGTAGAGAGGTGTTACTTACTTTGATTCTATGGCTATGGGTTCCTTCAGATCAGCTGTCCACTGACTAACACAGGCTAGCGTTAACTAGAGGAGTTTGTGTCAGACCCCTGGGGGAGATTACACTGGACAATTCTACATGCAGCACTAGATACTGTACTTGCGGGGCCAAAAACAAACGTACCTTCTGTTGCTCCTAAATACTAGTTTAACACACAGAAGGTATACAATAGCATGCTTTTTGTAAGAATTTAGAGTGCATCGAGTGGCTAAAGCGTTGTTAAACCATAGACGTTTCTTTGTTACGTGTTTTATTATCTCTGATGATTGTTATGTTTATATGTCTGTCTGTCTGTGATAACTGTTATGTCTATGTGATGATCGTTATGTCTATCTGTGGCGATTGTGTTGGTGTCAATTATATTTAAAAGCAAGTCAAGTTGAAGCTGAGGTTTCATGAATCCTACAATAGAAAGAGCACTTATCACATACAGTAACTTATGTACTATCAATATTTCACAGGCCCAATGACGGATCATCGCCATTCAATGATCACTCGAGTGAGTTCAAATAGTCCTTGTGCAAGGTAGCTTTGCCCATCACAGGTTTCCTGCAACCTCAGACATGTATATCTCTATTCCCCCCGGCAGGTAAGGGAGTGTGTTATATCCTTGGTTCTTAGTGTCACGCCTGTCACAGTTGTGAGATACAGAGAGACTGCCACAGAGAAGGTTGAAGCAGGTTTATAAAACTATGTCTGCTCCCTTTGGGATGTTGTCTTTTGAAGCACAGGAGGTACAGCTGAACGGCTGACAAAGAAGAGTTACATCTGTAGACTACCAGCATGCCCCAAGGTAGTCCCGCCTCAAGCTAAATGAGTTCCCAAGTTGGCGCTCAGAATGATAATATGGTGGGATGATGATACTATATGAATTTGCTCTTGCTGATCCAGGTACTGGTACTATCTGAATGTCTCTGGCTGACCCAGGTATTGGTACTACCTGAATGTCTCTGGCTGACGCAGGTGCTGATACTATCTGAATGTCTCTGGCTGACCCAGGTACTGGTACTATCTGAATGTCTTTGGCTGACTCAGATACTGGTACTATCTGAATGTATCTGACTGACCCAGGTACTGGTACTATCTGAATGTCTCTGGCTGACCTGGGTAGTCTAATGGTTCTGACTGACCCAGGGTCAGCTCTACAGGAGTCGACAGTGAGATTAGCACCTAAAAGCCTCATTAGTGAATATGCCAGACAGCTGCTCTCCTCAGACAGAGGTGTTAGAGGTGTCAATCACTAGGAAATGGAGAGATGGAGAGACAGAGAGAGAGAGAGAGAGAGAAAGAGATAGTGAGGGAGAGGGAAGCTGGGAGAAAGTGAATAAAGATGGAGAGAGAGATTGGGAGATGGAGCGAGAGAGATGGCCACTGGGTTTACAGATGATGTGCTAAGAAAGATAGCTAACAGCTCCCTAAATAACCTGTTCAGTGTTATTGCTGCCAACACTGGCCTTTAGCAGTCAAACAGCTCCAAATCTACTCCTTCAAAGAGTATTCCCATACAGGGGGTCTTCAGAAGTGCTCTGTTTGTGCCCAGTTGTATGTATGTGCTTTCAGAAAAGACAATTTCTGTTTAATGTCCCCGAGTATTTGTTCCATCATGTATTGAGCACGGACCTGTAATAATAGGACAAGTGAACTTGTGACATGAATATAGTATGGGGAACTTTTACAGGGACAATGTGACGTTGCCTCAAAAGAACGCAACGAGTGGTTTGATGTTGACCCTCACGTGAGACATGGTTCTCTTTCCCTCTGTATGTGGGTGTATGATGTCAGTCTAGTGTGTACTCACATTGTGCCAGGATGCCAGATAGGGCGCTCTTGAACTTGTCCTTGGCCTCCTCCATCTCCTTCTCGTGGGTGGCCTTTTGACTCATCAGCTGGCGGATGTGGCTGTTGGACGACTGGATCATGGAATAGAAGTTGTTGGCGTTACGACGGTTCACCTCGCCACGTTCCACCCAGGTCAGCAGCACGCGCACCGCCTCTGCAAACGCTGCCTCATCTGAGGAGAGGATAGGGTTATTAAAGTAAAACTAAAGGTTAGGGTCAGTAGCTAGATTTGTTAGGGGTAATAAAAAAATAATGTAATGTTAGGGTTGGGGTAAGAATCCATTTGTGGTTTGAAACATAGAATTCAGAATTAAATAACAAATAATTCAGTGGGATGGTTTGAAAGTTATTCTGTCCTATGTATCAAGGCCTGATAGTGAACTGAGAGGAGAGGCGCCACAGAGATAGCAGAGAAGCAGGAAGTCACAGTGTTTGCATACCAAACCATTTCTGTGGAGACCTTGATGTGTCACAGTTCATTAGAGAAAAAAGTGTATTAATTCAGCCCAAAGCTGATAGCAGGAGAGGAGAGGAACGAAGGGGAGAATAGGGAAGGAGGGGAGACAGAAGAGGAGAGAGGGTAGGAGAGAGAATAGTGATATCTTTAATGAAATCCCTCAAATTCATTCCAAATGGCACCACAGCTTCTGGCTTTTCTCCAGTACTGCTCTGAATGTTAACTAGAGGGCAGTGAATTAATGGAATAAATATTATGTTTCAAATGCCTTTGTATGAACAGTGGTTGTTTTGCATTGTTAATTTTTGGGTCGTAGACTGATAAGGTGATGTCAAGAGGCAAGAGTGTTATTGATTTTCATTGTTAATGACACTCAGTGGTGTAGTGGAGGGCATACGCAGGTACTCACATTTTAATCCCCACGACGCATATCAAAGTAGCGTACTGGAGGTATATGCCGTATCATTTAATAAGGCTGATGGAACATAATATTTAGCTTAAAATGTTGATAAACTATTATTTCTTCACATTTTAAGCTCTGCAATGTGAACACAGCGGTAGGCCTACGCTCAAATGTTTGCGGGAAAACCCAGCTCTAAAATGCAGTTTCATCGACAGTGATGGAAATATTGGTTAGGGATGCAATAACTATCACGGGTTGTTAATATGACTAGGATAACGCCTTTGGCTGCTAGACAAAGAAAGTTGATTTGAAAACCAATTGAACAGAACGCATATGAGGAAGTCTATGGTGGGATTTTGGCTACAGGCTACTTTGAAGCAAGGTCAGACATGCCTCATAATATGAAGCAAAAAGTTCAGGTTTCAAACAATTAAGGAACAATAAAAATATAGTGACGCTAATGACAAGCCTAACCGTCTTCTGGTAAATGGAAAGGCTTTCCCAAAAATGAAATGTTAACTAGCTAAAAATTAACCTATACCTACCTGGTAGAATGATAGCATGATTATTTGCATCAATCCATTGGGCATTTGTTTAGCAAACGCTACAGAAACACTGCTAACCAAACAACAGTGTGAGGTGCCTGCTCAGATGAATTGAAAATTATAATTTTCCCAGGCCTCAAATGGTCTCCTGATGTGGTTTAAGCATTGTTGTGGACTTATAACATCCTATTGTTTTTTCTATGAATAAAGTGTGACTTGAGAGCGAAAACCAATTTGATTTGTTGAAAATTTGAAACCTGTGAATTTCTTACTCAGTTGACAGCCTTATTTATCTAATTCAATAGTAGGCCTACTATTAGCCTACTTGCACAGTGCAGCTTGGGTTGGCCAGACTGTGAAAGACCAATATGGGATTTATCGTTTCATGTCATCTAGGGTGTACAGATGTAAGATCTTAATTTGATCACTCTTTTGTTTCTGAGTATACTCATTTCTCCAGGCACCACTAATGACACTGGTGCTCATTACATTACATTTGGTTAGTGCTTATTAGTTTCCTAATAAAGGATCCTCTAACTCAACACAATTAAAAAAAAAAAAAAAACTTTATTTAACCAGGTAGGCCAGTTGAGAACAAGTTCTCATTTACAACTGCGACCTGGCCAAGATAAAGCAAAGCAGTGCGACACAAACAACAACATAGAGTTACACATGGGATAAACAAACGTACTGTCAATAACACAATAGAAAAAAAAGGAGGGGAAGAGAGGGTATGAGGGTATGAGAGAAAATACAAATCACTCACTCACTCTCTAACACACACATACTAACACAGATTGAGCAGCTGGAAGCCTTTTGAATTGATTTAAGATGAAGCCCACAGAAGCCTCCCCCACACACACACAGAAACATTCTGCGAATGATTTGCTTAAAGAATCCATCACTGCTTTCGATATTGAATCAAGGTGTCAGAAATTAATGTGTCTTAACCAGAACTCGCTGAGGTGTTACTCTATATTATAGAATGATTTAGATGTCCAGGCACCTCGACAGTCACTAGTCCTCCCTGGTAACTACAGGTCCATTATTAATACACATTCTCAGTCAGTATCAATACTAGTCAATTACTGACAATGACCAGGGCCCATAGATTATTCATTTTTGGACTGAATGAGTGTTTAACTGTGAGGCTGTGGCATCTGATGGGCATAATTATCCCCTTCAATGTCATACAATGCATCTACACAGCTAGGGAGCTAAGAGGCTTATCAAAAGAACACACTTTGACGAGGTCCCTAAGAGTCAATGCACAAGTACAGTAAGAGGAGCGGGATGTGTTGAAAAGATGTGTAGATACTAAAACATCCGGCTGCTGCCTGGCTGTCACAAATGTTCACATCTAGCAGCTTCACATCTCAACTGAAAGTAACTTCCGCAGTTAAAATGTTACTGCTCTCTCTGTGCAACAGTTAATGGAGAACATGTCAAGGTGTTTGGGCTAAGACAGCAGCGAGGCTAACTGTCTTTGCTAACGTCATCACTAATTCACAAAACATGATGTTGACCTACTTTCCACTGGAATCCTCACATTCAGACATCTTTAAGTAGTACAAGTTGTGGGAAGGGATATTTGTGTACTACAGCAGATTACAGTAGCGGGGAAGTCTATGCTTTCCTTTTGCCATCTTTAAGTCACATGCATGCACACATCAATCAAACACATTAAAGGGATACTCTTCAATAAGTCGTGGAGCCCCACCTTTAATCTTGTCCCCCAGCTGACTACACTCGTGGTCTGAGTAATGGACGATGAGTGGAGGAGAGGGGGGTCTGAAACGGTCCTCCTCCATCCTCCTGCGGTGCCTCTCCTCTCTGGCATACAAGCGCTGACGACACTCCCACTCATACAGGTCATCTCTGGCTTGGGCAAAGTCCACATGGAGCCGCCCTGTGTCCTTCTTGTCTGTACTGGAGCCCAGACGCATACGGTAGCCTGGGGAGGAGGGGGGAGTGAGAGGAAAGGGGGAGGGAGAGGGAGCAGGGGAGAAAGTTAGAACCAGGTGGTAACATCACAGTGACATTTCACTCTGTTAAACGAACAGGTTCAGGGCAGTAAAATGCGGGAAATACACACACCACTTTCTGTCAGCCACCTGCATCTCTATCTTGATTCCTGATATCCTCTATTTGGGTTAAAACGATCTGTCCATCCACCTGTCTCTCCCTCCCTCTGAGGCTCTCTCCCTATTTTTTATCTGTTTGATCCTCTGTCACAGCTGCACACCAGCTAAAGGAGCTTTGTGGGGTTGGAGTAGAAAACGACTCTGCTCTCTCTATACTCATTTATAGAGGACTTAAAGAGACTAATTGCTCCTCCAGTGACATGGTAGCAATTGCTAATTGCTCCTCTTTCCTTTTCCCTCCTTTCTCTCACTAATCTTTCCTCTCTCTCTCTGCCTCTCCTATCTGTTTTCTCTTTCTCTCTTTCTTGCTCTCACTCTCTGCCAAAAGGGAGAAATTAGCGTGGGCTTGCAGTTTACTTCTGCCTCCTCTCTGCATTTTGTGGGGCTGTGATATATGTCCTCCAGTTTGCATACAGAGAGAGATTTAAGACATGGCTGGAGTCTAGTAGCTTTAGAAAAGAGAAAGATTTAAGATGTGGCTGGAGTCTAGTAGCTGGAAAAAGGAGATTAGATAACAAAACACCCTCTGGTGTCACATGACTAATGGGACTGGTACTGGTGATTCATTTCCTCCATTCNGGATAAACAAACGTACAGTCAATAACACAAAAGAAAAATGTGTATACAGTGTGTGCAAATGAAGTAAGGAGTTAAGGCAATCAATAGGCCAATAGTGGTGAAGTAATTGCAATTTAGCAATTTAAACTGGAGTGATATATGTGCAGATGAGGACGTGCAAGTAGAAATACTGGTGTGCAAAAGAGCAGAAAAACAAAAACAAATATGGGGATGAGGTAGGTAGTTGGTTGGATGGGCTATTTACAGATGGGCTGTGTACAGATGGGCTGTGTACAGCTGCAGCGATCGGTAAGCTGCTCTGACAGCTGACGCTTAAACTTCTTAGGGATTTGTCCCGTCAACGGGACAGTTGCAAATCATGCAGCGCCGTGTGTCACGATCGCAGATTTTAGAGAAACAACAAATGTCGGTACATATAAGTGTCTTATATTGGTTGAAAGCTTAAATTCTTGTTAATATAACTGCACTGTCCAATTTACAGTAGCTATTATTGCGAAAAAATGCCATGCTATTGTTTGAGGAGAGCTCCTAACAACAAAACACTTTTTCACTGCGATAGGTTTGAGAAATTCACCTCTGAAGGTGAAATGTGTACTTACATTCTGAAATCTTGCTCTGATTTATCATCCAAAGGTCCCAGAGATAATATTTTTCGTTTTGTCAGATAAAATCCTTTTTCATATCCTAAAAAGGTCCATATAGCATGCACGATCGATTTTGTATTTCCACTCGTTCAATTTGCAAAGAAAGGAATCTGTGAAAATCGAACCCTAAACGTTGTTTCAACCAGTCAAATTATGTTTGTATTTATTCCTCAGAGATCCTAGAACGTAACCAGACTTCACTATATCATTAGAAGTGTAGTATATCCTATAGGACACCAAATTTGGTCAGAGAGTGACGTCTTCATGGCGCGCCGATGACACGGGCGGTCTTCACTTGATTGGCTGTAACTTTGTCAAATAAGCACCAATCGGGATCAAACAAAGCTAGCTAGATCACCAATGAGCTGGGCTTTTTTTGCTGCTAACCTTGTGTGACAGCTAGCCTTTTCCTTTTGGACAAAAATGGCAAGAATATGGAGAGTTATAAACTAATGAAAACTGGATGTTTTGTAAATGTTTAATTTATGATGTCTAGATTTGGGACCTTTCTGTTGCATTTCAAATATTTAAAAAACGTTTTTTTTTCTTTGTATTATCTTCTACCAGATCTATTGTGTTATATTCTCCTACATTCAATTCCAATTTCCACAAACTTCAAAGTGTTACCTTTCAAATGGTACCAAGAATATGCATATCCATGCTTCAGGGACTGAGCTACAGGCAGTTAGATTTGGGTATGTCATTTTAGGTGAAAACTGAAAGAAAGGGGGCTATCCCTAAGGTAGTTGGGTGTGCTATTTACAGATTGGCTGTGTACAGGTATAGTGACCGGTAAGCTGCTCTGACAGCTGATGCTGAAAGTTAGAGGGGGAGATATAAGTCTCCAACTTCAGTGATTTTTGCAATTCGTTCCAGTCAGCAGAGAACTGGAAGGCAAGGCGGCCAAAGCAGGTGTTGGCTTTGGGGATGACCAGTGAAATATACCTGCTGGAGCGCGTGCTACGGGTGGGTGTTGCTATGGTGACCAGTGAGCTGAGATAAGGCGGAGCTTTACCTAGCAAAGACTTACAGATGACCTGGAGCCAGTGGGTTTGGCGAAGAATATGTAGCAAAGACCAGCCAACGAGAGCATACAGGTCGCAGTGGTGGGTAGTATATGGGGCTTTGGTTACTCTATATTATAGAATGATTTAGATGTCCAGGCCCCCGACAGTCACTAGTCCTCCTGGTAACTACAGTTCCATTATTAATACACATTCTCAGTCAGTATCAATACTAGTCAATTACTGACAATGACCAGGGCCCATAGATTATTCATTTTTGGACTGAATGAGTGTTTAACTGTGAGGCTGTGGCATCTGATGGGCATAATTATCCCCTTCAATGTCATACAATGCATCTACACAGCTAGGGAGCTAAGAGGCTTATCAAAAGAACACACTTTGACGAGATCCCTAAGAGTCAATGCACAAGTACAGTAAGAGCAGCGGGATGTGTTGAAGAGATGTGTAGATACTAAAACATCCGGCTGCTGCCTGGCTGTCACAAATGTTCACATCTAGCAGATTCACTTCTCAAATGAAAGTAGAGAAGCCACATTCATAACTTCCGCAGTTAAAATGTTACTGCTCTCTCTGTGCAACAGTTAATGGAGAACATGTCAAGGTGTTTGGGCTAAGACAGCAGCGAGGCTAACTGTCTTTGCTAACGTCATCACTAATTCACAAAACATAATGTTGAAAAAGCTAGCCTTTGCTTTCCTGACTGACTGTGTATTGGTTCCTGACTTCCCTTAAAAGTTGCATATCGCGGGGACTATTTGATGCTAGTGCTCTACGCCACAGGGTGTTTTTGTGCTGGTCAAGGGCAGTCAAGTCTGGAGTGAACCAAGGGCTATATCTGTTCTTAGTTCAAAATTTTTTGAAAGGGGAATGCGTATTTAAGATTGTGAGGAAAGCACTTTTAAAGAGCAACCAGGCATCCTCTACAGACGGGATGAGGTCAATATCCTTCCAGGATACCCGGGCCAGGACAATTAGAAAGGCCTGCTCGCAGTTTAAAAGAAATCCCGCTACGCCCCCCAACGAACCATCAAACAGGCAAAGCATCAATACAGGACTAAGGGGCATGCAAGGGCATGCAAACTATCACAGATTACAAAGGGAAACCAAGTCACAAGCTGCAAGACGAGCTAAATGCCTTCAATGCTTACTCCGAGGCAAGCAACACAACCATGCGTGAGAGCACCAGCTGTTCCAGACGACTGTGTGATCACGCTCTCCATAGCAGATGTGAGACCTTTAAACAAGTTAACATTCACAAGGCTGCAGGGCCAGACGTATTACCAGGACGCATACTTAGGGCATGCACTAACCAGCTGGCAAGTGTCTTCAATAACATTTTCAACCTCTCCCTGACCCAGTCTGTAATACCTACATGTTTCAAGCAGACCACCAAGGTAACCTGTCTAAATGATTATCGCCACGTAGCACTCACATCTGTAGCCTTGAAATGCTTTGAAAGGCTGATCATTGCTCACATCAACACCATCATCCCAGACACTGTGGACCGCCCCAACAGATCCACAGATGATGCAATCTCTATTGCACTCCACACTGCCCTTTCCCACATGGACAAAAGGAACACCTATGTGAGAATGCTATTCATTGACTTAACTTCTTAGGGAGCGGCTCCCGATGTGACGGTTTTGGAGAGTCTGGCGTGCCCAAAGGAAAATGCCTCCCACTCAGGCCCAGAAAATAGGATATGCACATAATTAGTACTATTGGATAGGAAACACTCTGACGTTTCTAAGAGTGTTAAAATATTGTCTGTGAGTATAACAGAACGGATATAGCAGGCGAAAACCCGAGGAATTTCTGTCCTGGAAAAAGTGATTTTGACACATTGCCTCATTTTGAACCCCTGCTTGAAAATGACCATATATGAGAGTAAGATTGCAGTACCTATTGCTTCCACTGGATGTCAACAGTCTCTAGACAGTGTTTGATGATGTTTAGTTGCTCTGGTTTATGAATTTATGCTAATGGTAAATATTGGAGGTGCTACCCTCAAACAATCAAATGTTGTGCTTTCGCCGTAAAGCCTTTTTGAAATCTGACAACGCTGTGATATTGCCAAGAAGCAGAGCTTTTGATGACTATGCAACACTTGTATATTGATGAATGTTTAATAATTCAACTTTTGGATTTTGAATTTGGCGCCTTGCATTT
>QNTS01000082.1:0-157833 GCA_003317085.1 Hucho hucho
TTCCATTTGCGAATAATCGCACCAACTGTTGTCACCTTCTCACCAAGCTCCTTGGCGATGGTCTTGTAGCCCATTCCAGCCTTGTGTAGGTCTACAATCTTGTCCCTGACATCCTTGGAGAGCTCTTTGGTCTTGGCCATGGTGGAGAGTTTGGAATCTGATTGATTGATTGCTTCTGTGGACAGGTGTCTTTTATACAGGTAACAAGTTGAGATTAGGAGCACTCCCTTTAAAGAGTGTGCTTCTAATCTCAGCTCGTTACCTGTATAAAAGACACCTGGGAGCCAGAAATCTTTCTGATTGAGAGGGGGTCAAATACTTATTTCCCTCATTAAAATGCAAATCAATTTATAACATTTTTCACATGCGTTTTTCTGGATTCTTTTGTTGTTATTCTCTCTCACTGTTCAAATAAACTTACCATAAAAAATATAGACTGATCATTTCTTTGTCAGTGGGCAAACGTACAAAATCAGCAGGGGATAAAATAATTTTTTCCCTCACTGTAGTATTGGATAGAAAACACTGATGTTTCTAAAACTGTTAAAATAATGTCTGTGAGTATGACAGAACTGATATGGCAGGCGAAAACCTGAGGAAAATCCATCCGGAAAACATTTTCTTGAGCTCCCTGTCTATTGCTATCCTTTCCCTATTGCACATTGAAAGGAATAACTCCCAGATTGCAGTACCTATGGCTTCCACTGGATGTCAACAGTCTTTAGACAAGGTTTCAGGCTTGTTTTTTGAAAAACCAACGAGTAATAGCTGTTTTTCCCAGTGGACTATGGAGTGGACTGTACTGTTTGGCGTGCGTGATTGAGTGTGTGTGCCTCGTTATTTTCCTTTTCTATTGAGCATGTTATTTTCCGTCTGAAATATTATCGTTTATATACATATTAGAGTACCTTAGGATTGATTAGAAACGTTGTTTGACTTGTTTCAACGAACTTTACCGGTACTTTTGGGATTCCGTTTGTCTGCATGGTTGAATGCCTTTGAGCATGTGGATTACTGGGACATAAATAAGGACTTTATTGAACAAAAGGACCCTTTGGATTGCCATCAGAGGAAGGTAAGCGATCTTCAAAGGTAAGCGATTTATTTTATCGCTATTTTTTTGTTTTGTGACACCTCTGCTGGTTATGAAATTATGCTAATGGCGGAAGTATGCGGGGCGCTGTCCTCAGACAATCAAATGCTATGCTTTCGCCATAAAGCCTTTTTGAAATCTGACAACTCTGTTAGATTAACAAGATTCTAAGCTTTTGAATGGTGTACAACAGTTGTATTTTCATGAATGTTTAATGTTACTATTTTTGTCATTTGAATTTGGCGCTCTGCATTTCACCGGATGTTGTCAAAATCAGCTCCCTAACAGGTTAACTCCTGACAGGCTGACACACACGTCACAGTTACAAATAGTAGGTAGCTAGAAATTGCGCAAAAATTTGTTTTAAAAAGATTTTAAAGTAAAGAAAAGTAGGCAATGAATGTAGGCTGTTCCAGCAAGAGTGGACATCGAAATATTTTTTTATTGAGGTATCAGGGAAAGCTGTGTGCTTAGTTTGCAAAGAGAGCATTGTTGTCTTGAAAGACTACAACTGAAAAGAAAGACTACAACAGTCCCAACACTTCCAGACGAGGCATGCAGAGAAATATAGGAATGTCTTCTGAGCAGAGCGCAAGTGCATCGAAAGAATTCACTCCGCAGCAATACATTGCCCCGACAAGAAAGAGCTGTTTGAAAATGTTTCCCTGTCAAGACGAATAGTGACACCGCGTGTTGAGGAAGTCGCAGAGAATATGGAACAACAGTTGAAAGACAACGTAAACGATTTCACCTATTTCTCCTTGGCCCTGGATGAGAGCAGTGATGCACGTGACACAGCGCAGTTGTTGATATTCTTCCGAGGCATAACCCTAGACTTTGAAATTACAGAGGAGCTTGCTTCAGTGCAGTCAATGAAGAGCACAACCACAGGGAAAGATTTATTGGAGGAGGTTAACTGTGTGGCAAAGCTGGGACTGAGTTTTGAAAAGTTATCCAGTGTGACCACTGATGGGTGCCCAAACTTGACAGGAAAACACTTTGGCCTTCTGAAAAGGATACAAGATCAGGTAGCTGAGCTGAAACCAAAAGATTTTCCTGCATTGCATTATTCATCAGGAGGTGCTCTGTAAATGTGTTCTGAAAATTAGCCATGTTGTGGATACAGTCACTAAAGTGGTAAACTTCATAAGAGCAAAATCTTAAACCACAGGCAGTTTGTCTCACTGTTGGAAGAGACAGTCGGGTCATGCATATCTTCCCTACCATACAAATGTGAGATGGTTGAGTTTGGGGAAGGTGCTTAAAAGGGTGTGGGACCTGAAGTCGGAGATTAAAGGTAAATATGTGGATTTCCCTCAACTGCATGATGAAGAATGGTTGGCTGATTTTGCCTTCCCCGTGGACATCATGGCTCTCATGAATGAACTGAATTCCAAACTACAAGGGAAGGGCCTTTTTGCACATCAGATGTACAGCCTTGTCAAAGCCTTCAATGGAAAATTACTCCTCCTGACCCGCCAAGTAGAAGCCAGCAATCTCACCCACTTCCGACACTACTAGTCTCTTCCCTATCAGATGACCAGTGGGAGAAGTATACTTCGCTGCCACGTGCTTTGAACGGGGAGTTTTCTCGTCGTTTTGAGGATTTCAAAGTGTTGGAAAATGACATGCTGTTGGTTTCCTCTCCTTTCACTTTCAATGTGGATAACGCTCCCACTGATCTGCAACTTGAGCTTATCGATCTTCAGTCAGATGCAATGATTGGAGAACAATAAAAAACAATGTCGTTGACGAAGTTCTATGCATCTCTCGATGTACAAAACTTTCCAAAGATTAGGAGTCATGCTCAGAAGATGTTTGTACTGTTTGGGTCAACCTATGTATGTGAACAGACATTTTCATTGATGAAATATAACAAGTCAAGGCACAGATCATCTCTTACTGACTCTCACCTCTCAGCAGTCCTGCGCATAGCAACGTCAGAAACTATACTTCACCGCTCTAGTCAATGCCCATCAGAGACTTCACTCCTCACACTGATTGAGTAGTTTAAATGTAATGTTGAGCTCTCTCTCTTACTTGTGTTTTTGTGCATACCCGTTAACAAGAGTTCCGTCCGTGGTGCTGAATGCACAATGTACTTTTCCCTCCGTGTAGTTCAATGCATGTTTATTCATGAAAATACCTACCAAAAGGAGAACATGAATGTGGTTTATTTCTGTGCATGTTAAAACAGTAAAATAAGTAGCATATCTGGATGTGATTTACAGTAGATATATCTGTCAACACAATCATACACATGGTGTATAATCCTGTAATATGATTCTGGCCCGCGATGGCAAAAATATATTCTAATGTGGCCCTCCATGGAAAATAATTGCCCAGGCCTGCCCTAGACTATAGCACTCAATATTTCAATAGGATACCTGATAATTAACAATATTCCAAGTTTAGGAGTCAGAACCCAGAATCCATCAAAATCAAGGAATAAAAAAATGAATCCTTACATCAAATCACTCTGAAGTGTTCCAGACTAACACTAACTGACTAGATCACTGATCCAAACTATTTTCAATCGAGAAGTTGAAATACTGCTTGTTTTCTCTGAAAACTGCCCTTTTCGTCCTCATTCTAGCTAGCAGTAGCCACCGCAGCCATTTTGGAATGGCAGTGTCAGTCAATCAGCTCCTTTGTTGTTCAACGCAACATGCCATTCCATAAGAGGATGAAAAGTTTTCTGGAAAAGTAGCAGTATTTCAATCTTCTCGATGTACAGTTTAGATAAAGGTAAAATTTGGAGTACAGTGGCATATCCCATCCCTGCATTGAGGTACGTTTTCAGACCCATATCTCACGCCAGCTCCGTGGTCTCTTAACCTAACCATGATGGCAATCCGACCCCAGTGCAGTTCAGTGTAAACAAGCGTAACGGTAACGGATCTTTTGGCTAAGTAAACAAGTAATATATGGCTACATACAGTGCATTCGGAAAGTATTCAGACCCCTTCACTTTTTCAACATATTGTTATGTTAATAAAATTATTATTTTTCTCAACAATCTACACATAAAACCCCATAATGACAAAGCGAAAACAGGTTTAAAAATGTTTGGACCGGAAATAACACATTTACATATCTATTCAGACCCTTTGCTATGAGACTCGAAATTGAGCTCAGGTGCATCCTGTTTCCATTGATCGTTCTTGAGATGTTTATACAACTTGTTTGGAGTCCACCTGTGGTAAATTAGTCAGGATCGAGGGAAAGATGAACGGAGCAAAGTACAGAGAGATCCTTGATGAAAACCTGCTCCAGAGCGCTCAGGACTTCAGACTGGGGCGAAGGTTCACCTTTCCATCAGGACAATGACCCTAAGGACACAGCCAAGACAACACAGGAGTGGCTTCAGTACAAGTCTATGAATGTGGCCAAGCCAGAGCCCGGACATGAACCCAATCGAACATCTCTGGAGAGACCTGAAAATAGCTATACAGCGACGCTCCTCATCCAACCTGACAGTGCTTGAGAGGATCTGCAGAGAAGAATGGGAGAAACTCCCCAAATACAGGTGTGCCAGGCTTGTAAGCATCATACCCAAGAAGACTCGAGGCTGTAAATGCTGCCAAAGGTGCTTCAACAAAGTACTGAGTAAAAGGTCTGAATATTTATGTAAATGTGATATTTCAGTTTATTTGCAAAAAAATCAAAAAACGTTTTTTGCTTTTTCACTATGGGGTATTGTGTGTAGATTGATGAGGGGGAAAAAACTATTTAATCAATTTTTAGAATAAGGCGGTAACGTAACAACGTGGAAAAAGTCAAGGGGTCTGAATACTTTCCGAATGCACTGTATTTATTTCAAACTCACATTAATTTATTGAGTAATTCAAATGTTCAAATATAATATTGAAAAGACAAAACAAAAGCAAAGCATTGTCTCAATTGTAACTAATATGCATTGAATTGGGTTTTATCAAACTGATCTTGTGTGATGTGAATTGTGTCCATTTTATTAATTTGACTGTATTTAATTTTTCTGTACACATTGTGATGCTAGCCTGGGTACCTGACTATTTCTGCATTTATGTGCTACATCATTGCCTTGTTTGACAAAACAACAAGTTGGCTAAATCAGAAACAGGCTGGCACCAAGTCTACCATATGTACAGTTGAAGTCGGAAGTTTACATACACTTATGTTGGAGTCATTAAAGCTTGTTTTTCAACCACTCCACAAATTTATTGTAAACAAACTATAGTTTTGGCAAGTCGGTTAGGACATCTACTTTGTGCATGACACAAGTAATTTTTCCAACAATTGTTTACAGACAGATTATTTCACTTATAATTCACTGTATCACAAATCCAGTGGGTCAGAAGTTTACATACACTAAGTTGACTGTGACTTTAAACAGCTTGGAAAATTCCAGAAAATGTCATGGCTTTAGAAGCGGTGTATCTGTGGATATATTTCAAGGCCTACCTTCAAACTCAGTGCCTCTTTGCTTGACATAATGGGAAAATCAAAAGAAATCAGCCAAGACCTCAGAAAAAAATTTGTATACCTCCACAAGTCTGGTTCATCCTTGGGAGCAACTTCCAAACGCCTGAAGGTACCACGTTCATCTGTACAAACAATAGTACGCAAGTATAAACACCATGGGACCATGCAGCCGTCATACCGCTCAAAAAGGAGACGCGTTCTGTCTCCTAGAGATGAACGTACTTTGGTGCAAAAAGTGTAAATCAATCCCAGAACAACAGCAAAGGACCTTGTGAAGATGCTGGAGGAAGCAGGTACAAAAGTATCTATATCCACAGTAAAACGAGTCCTATATCGACATAACCTGAAAGGCCGCTCAGCAAGGAAGAAGCCACTGCTCCAAAACCGCCATAACAAAGCCAGACTACGGTTTGCAACTGCACATGGGGACAAAGATCGTACTTTTTGGAGAAATGTCCTCTGGTCTGATGAAACAAAAATAGAACTGTTTGGCCATAATGACCATCGTTATGTTTGGAGGAAAAAGGGGGAGGCTTGCAAGCCGAATAACACTATCCCAACCGTGAAGCACGGGGGTGGCAACATCATGTTGTGGGGATACTTTGCTGCAGGAGGGACTGGTGCACTTCACAAAATAGATGGCATCACGAGGAAGGAAAATGATGTGGATATATTGAAGCAACATCTCAAGACATCAGTCAGGAAGCTTGGTCGCAAATGGGTCTTCCAAATGGACAATGACCCCAAGCATACTTCTAAAGTTGTGGCAAAATGGCTTAAGGACAACAAAGTCAAGGTATTGGAGTGGCCATCACAAAGTTCTGACCTCAATCCTATAGATAATTTGTGGTCAGAACTGAAAAAGCGTGCGAGCAAGGAGGCCTACAAACCTGACTCATTTACACCAGCTCTGTCAGGGGGAATGGGCCAACATTACTCCAATTTATTGTGGGAAGCTTGTGGAAGGCTACCCGAACCGTTTGACCCAAGTTAAACAATTTAAAGGCAATGCTACTAATTGAGTGTATGTAAACTTCTGACCCACTGGGAATTTGATGAAAGAAATAATAGCTCAAATAAATCATTCTCTCTACTATTATTCTGACATTTCACATTCTTAAAATAAAGTTGTGATCCTAACTGACCTAAGACAGGGCATTTGTAGGTGTATGTAAAGGTGTATGTAAACCTCCGACTTCAACTGTATGTCCAGTTCCAACACAAAGTTGTTCTAAACATTTAACATAATCTCCAGTACAATTCCAACAGGAACTTTTGTGAAATTTCCTTAGCCTTTAGCAGCCTTAGAGATGTGATTTTCCATTCTCTCACGGAAAAACGGTTTCCCGTACAGTATCCCAAAGACTAGTCTGCTTTACCGAGTCTGATCCCATGTTCCTGAACATTAACATTCCAGAAGATTCCTGTGACACAGCTGTGTTTACTAATCACTCCCATTTAAGTCAGTGTCCCACAACGGGACTGTAAAAACATCTGTACAGTAAGGTGACATCACAACACCATCATCATCAGCTTTACATGTTAGGGACAGCAATGTGAGGGAGAGTGGTTTGTATTCCTGTTAAGGTTCCAATTAGGAGCGGTCTCTTTTAACTCACAACATTTGGCAACTACACAACTAGATTTAATTAACCTCTAGCTCTGGCTTAGAATGTTTTTCTTGATTCTTTTTCTTCTTCTATGTAATCAATACATCTTAGAGAAGACTGGACACACAACAAATGCTACTAATCGATACATCTGGATCTAAGGAGATGAACTATGTAGTGTTTGACATGAGTTGTTTAGTGTCTCACCAGGTTAAGGATTTTGTTTATAAAATGCTGACTGCTACATTATCTCACTATGGGAAAATGAGGGTTGCAGACTACAGTCGGAGAATGAAAGGTCTCACATGAGATAGGTCCCTAATACGCTTTTTGTTTTTTACTTTCCTACATACGTCCTAGTACCTTCCCAAACTAACTCATCTTAAAAGTCTGAATAGGTAAAGAGAATATGGAGGCAACTCCGCTGAGCATAGTGGAAGGCATATTGCTTTCACCCATCCAGGCATCAGTGTCCTAGTATCCAACTGGGACAGGGGCTGGAATTCAATCCAAAAAGCTAGCTCGCTTCCCTGTACATGTGATGACTCCCTAAGATCAAGGTTAGTGACCGCAAGTATAGTCAATATAGTTCTAGCTCTACCCAGGCCATAGAGAATGATAGAGATATCATATGTCCCATTATGGCATCTGTGCATGCACAGGCAGCGCCATTGAGGCAATCTCTATTTTGAAGTAGTACATTTTCTTGTTCTACTACTTCTGAGTTGGCAAACAAACAGAAAGGGTGCATACTGACACCTAGAGTGTGTTTGAATAGTTATAAAGCCAAGGTTGGTGATTTACTGCCACCTACAGTTGTGGAATGTTTGTTCATGAGTAGGCTATAATTAATTGGCTGACCCTCCTGATGACCCGGATGGAATCATGTGATCCGTCCTTAACCCATAGGAAGTCCCACCCAGTTGACTACTTTAAAATGGTGGAAGCCCTCAATGGCAATGTCCATGACAAAACGGGTTTTATCCATCTAGAGACCTCTAACACTACGACCTAGTCAATGAATTATACTAATTAGAAAACATTCCATAACAGCAGGTGGCAGTAAATCGCCAACCTTGGCTTTATACCTGTTCAAACAATACACTCTAGGTGGCAGTGTGCACCCTCTCAGTTTGTTTTACCAACTCATAGAAGTAGTAGTAGATGAAAATGATATGTCTTCAACGGAGCTGCCTTTTGAGATCTTCGCTTCGTCCTATCCTGGATCCTTGGGACGTCCATACTCTAACCCTAAAGCATGCTTCACGAGTGTGCTCGCATACTCCCTTAAAAGACCTTCACTTGAAAAACGTACTGGTCGTCCATTTTGAGATGTCGTTGCCAGTATACAATTCCTCAAAATAGTCCGAATTAATCTATGATAGCTGACTTGCCTAGTTAAATAAAGGTTCAAGAAAAAATCTGCCATTCATTTGGAGTTTTCTGTGGAGATCTTAGTCGCTCAATTTGACATCTAACTAAGATCTTTGGTGCAGTATTTCTCAAGTGAAAAAAAACTGGCCTTCTTTAGACTAGTTGAGTATCTGGAGCATCAGCATTTGTGGGTTCGATTACAGGCTCAAAATGGCCAGAAACAATGCTTTCTTCTGAATCTCGTCAGTCTATTCTTGTTCTGAGAAATGCGAGAAATTGCCAAGAAACTGAAGATCTGGTACAACGCTGTGTACTACTCCCTTCACAGAACAGCGCAAACTGGCTCTAACCAGAATAGAAAGAGGAGTGGGAGGCCCTGGTGCACAACTGAGTAAGAGGACAAGTACATTAGAGTGTCTAGTTTGAGAAACAGACGTCTCGCAATTCCTCAACTGGCACCTTCATTAAATAGTACCTGCAAAACACCAGTCAACCCCCCAACCCTAACTCAAAATGTTTAAAACTCAACTTCAATGGGATGATGTCAGAGTTGGGACGTCCCTAGGATCCCGTTTAGACTTTTCCGTGCTCTCACAGACGCCATAATGGGACAGATACAATAATGCAATGTCTATGGTTCCCGAAAAATAACTAAACCTGTTGCCATAAGCCCCGTTTATAACTGGTTCTAACTTGTGTCCTTTGTCCTGATCCTGTCAACATCCTGATTGCACCCACATTTTTAGACAGGTGTTGACAATCAAAAGACACATTGTAATTTGATTGTGACTGGAGGTAGTCAGACACACAGTGTCTGGATATTTTACAAGTGTAGACAGATCCGGACAGAGAAACCATTTAAATCATAATTATTCCACTCTCTAAAATCATTGACAGGTGGCAACATTGACTGATTACATCAATATGTGTCTTACAATAAATAAATATTATTTTGAAAGCTGTAAAATAATTTGCATAAGGGGACAAGGAAATCTGGTCAAAATGCAGACACAATGGACCAATAACAGGCACATTTTTATAGCATACTGTATGTAGACACATTTCTGGAAATGTAGGCACAATCAGAATGTAGGCAAGATCAGGACAAAGGACCCATGTTAGCACCAGGTATAAACAGGGTTATAGTTTCCCAAGACTAGTCCTATAAGAGATTGTTAGGTCACGGTCATTCCCTTTCGTGTTGTCGTCATGGCGAGCAGAGGGTGATGCTCACGCCCTCCCCTATCCAACAGGCGGGAAACAGCTCCTGAGTGAAGGCACAGTGGAAGGCATGCAGCCGCGTATGCCCGTCTCCATAGTACGTCAGTGTTCCAGCCTCGTAGTCCAGCAGAATTCCGATGCGGGAGTGGTGAGAGTGGCCAGCCACCGTCTCCCGGCGCCCGTTATGCCAGGCACTCAGCTGGCGCTCATCCAGCTGGAGGCTCCAGGACAGATCGTTCATTCCCACCATGCACCTTTTCCCCTTTTCCTTCCTGGGGATGCCCTCGTAAGTTACCTGGGAGAGAGATGCAGGGGTCAAAGGTAGGAAGAGGTGCAGTCAAAATTTCTAAAGACACGGGCACAATTCTATACAGTATATACAAATATTTAAATATCATTCGGCTGCCATGGCCTTCACATCTTCTTACCCCCAGGTAGGCCCATGGCTTGGACAACTCCAGCTCCCAGTAGTGCTTTCCGTGTTTGAAGCCCTGGAAGCAGAGCACCTGCCAGGTGTGGTCAAAGCGAGCCTCATGGGCTGGGACAGAGCGCGGCCCAGAAGTCAGGTGTTCCGCCCGTAGGTTCTCCTGGCAGAGGAGCAGGTGACCGTTGGCCGTGCGAGGGTCAAAGGTCAGGGTGCAGCGGTCTGAGGAGGTGGGAGGTAGCATGTCAGAAGACATTTAGGTGTACAGTTTATTAGTCTAAATTAGCTCTAAAACAAAGGGTAGGTGATAGATCACACTTATGTTGGTAAACTTTTGAACATCATTCAGGTTGCTAATTATAGATTCCAGAAAAAAATAAAATATTATTTACAGTTACTGTGTTAATATCTGAAAGTTTTATGTTAAAGTAAGGAACGACCACATACATTCACTGAGGCCCTCCTTCCCAGCGGGATGACATGGAGCAGCAGGACTGGGGACCACAGCCAGGACAGGGCGCTTATCCTGGGGAGAACCTAGGGAAGAGAGGGGGTGGGGGGGATGGGGAAAAGGAGGGAGTTCGGGGGAGAAAAACAGACAGACATATTAAAAGTTTGGAGATGACTATCCATAAAAACAACACACACAGCTCTAGCTAAATATAGAGCATTTACCTTGGCAAAGTAAGACAAAATGCTCCTCATACAATAAGGTTACCTTGCTTGTCCTGCCCCACAGCTGTAAACACAGCCTTCTCCAGGTCCTCAGACACTAGCTTGGAGATCCGTGAGAGTACGTCTGTCACCCCGGTGAGTCTCTCCTGCAGGTTTGGGGTCACATCCACTGGAATGTCCTTCATACGAGGGACCTCCACCAGCCGAGACTCCTACAGAGCAAAGATGATCAACTAGCCTTATAAAATTATAAACTTGGATTAGTTAACACAACGTGCCATTGGAACACAGGAGTGATGGTTGCTGATAATGGGCCCCTGTACGTATGTAGATATTCCATTCAAAAATAAGACGTTTCCAGCTACAATAGTCATTTACAACATTAACAATGTCTACACTGTATTTCTGATCAATTTGATGTTATTTTAATGGACAAAAAAAAAAGTGCTTCTCCTTCAAAAACAAGGACATTTCTAAGTGACCCCAAACTTTTGAAAGGTAGTGTGTATATATACACACATACTCACACACTAAGCATACAAAACATTAAGAACACCTGATCTTTCCATGATATAGACTGACCAGGTGAATCCAGGTGAAAGCTATGATCCCTTATTTTTGTCACTTGTTAAATCCACTTCAACCAGTGTAGATGAAGGATCGAGACAAGTTAAATGATTTTTAAGACAATCGAGACATGTATTGTGTATGTGTGCCATTCAGAGGGTGAATGGACAAGACAAAAATGTAAGTGCCTTTGAACAGGTATGGTAGTAGGTGCCAGGTGCACCGGTTTGACTCAAGAACTGCAACGCTGCTGAGTTTTTCACGCTCAACAGTTTCCTGTGTGTAATAAGAATGATTCACAACTGTGGGAAGCATTGGAGTCAACATGGTCCAGCATCCATGTGGAACGCTTTCGACACCTTGTAAAGTCCATGCCGTGACGAATTCAGGCTATTCTGAGGGCAAAAGGGGGATGTACAACTCAATATTAGTAGGGTCTCCTAAACTTTGGTATACTCAGTGCATACGGAAAGAATTCAGACCCCTTGACTTTTTCAACATTTTGTTAAGTTACAGCCTTATTCTAAAATGTATTAAATAAATAAAAAACCTCAGCAATCTACACACAATACCCCATAATGACAAAGTGAAAACAGGTTTTTAGAAATGTTTGCAAATGTATTGAATATAAAAAAACATACCTTATTTACATAAGTATTCAGACCCTTTGCTTTGAGACTCGAAATTGAGCTCAGGTGCATCCTGTTTCCATTGAGCATTGTTGAGATGTTTCTACAACTTGTCCGTAGAGCTCCGAGACAGGATTGTGTCGAGGCACAGATCTGGGGAGGTGTACCAAAAAGATTATGCAGCATTGAAGGCCCCCAAGAACACATTGGCCTCCATCATTATTAAATGGAAGAAGTTTGGAACCACCAAGACTCTTCCTAGAGCTGGCTGCCCAGCCAAACAGAGCAATCGGGGGACAAGGGTCTTGGTCAGGTTCTTCTGTGGAGATGGGAGAACTTTCCAGAAGGACAACCATCTCTGCAACACTCCACCAATCAGGGCTTTATGGTAGAGCGGCCCAGCCAGAGCCTGGACTTGAACCCGATCAAACATCTCTGGAGAGACCTGAAAATAGCTGTGCAGCGACGCTCCTCATCCAACCTGACAGAGCTTGAGAGGATCTGCAGAGAAGAATGGGAGAAACTCCCCAAATACAGGTGTGCCAAGCTTGTAGCGTCATACCCAAGACAACTCAAGTCTGTAATCGCTGCCAAAGGTGCTTAAAGTAAGTACTGAGTAAAGGGTCTGAATACTTATGTAAATGTGATATCAGTTTTTCCTTTTGTATAAATTTGCTAAAATTTCTAAAAAACTGTTTTTGCTTTGTCATTATGGGGAATTGTGTGTAGATTGATGAGGATATTTTTTGTTTTAATCCATTTTAGAATAAGGCTGTAACGTAACAAAATGTTGAAAAAGTCAAGGGGTCTGAATACTTTCCGAAAGCACTGTAAGACTGTAAAAACATCAGGAAATAAGCTCCAAGTGATTTTAATTTAAGAAATCTGTTCCCAAGTATTCCCACACATAATAGAGAAACATGTGATCGTATACAAATGTAAGCAATGTTTGAAATTATTATGTTTTAGTCAAATATTATATATGTTTGGGCTTCTTGCTGTCAATTTGCACTCTACAAATTATTTATAATTATGTTCCGGCCCCCCAAAAATCTTCCCGCTGCTGAATCTAGATGCTCTAGAGTATTTGGAGACTAAAGAAGTACAGTCCCAGGCTTCTCCAAACTATTATCTACTATCTGCCACCGCCACGCCCTCTAATTCTCATCCTGTGTCTCCCTAACCGTATCTGATTGTGTGAGTGGAGATAGTTGTGCTGGAGTCAGAGCAGATCCCCACCAGCTGCAACCTGTTCCATATCAAGACATCTACAAATACTCAGGCCTGCCACTTCCACGCTGCCAGAACGTAGCCTCTGCTCAGTCAGTCAGAATTTCCAGCCGTTTGTTCCTGCATAGATCTTGTTATTCTGTGGTGCCTGTTTTCCCTAGCCTGACGCTGCTTTTCTCTCCGCTACAGTTCCGTTCTGACTCTGGTCCCTGTCGCCAGTCCCTCGTCTTGTCAATCCTGCTTCTCTGCCCTGGACCCGCTCTACTGCTTCCTAGGATTCCGCTACGGACCTGCTTACCCGGCCCCTACTCCCCGTGCTCCAGACTCAGTTCCTGGTTCCCTGCTACGCGCCCGAGCCCCCCCTGGCCTGCACCCCATCCCCCCCCCGCTTTTCAATAAATACCTTGGTTACCTTATCCCTGTCTCCTCGTCTGAGTCTGCATGTGGGTTCAACTGCTCCACCCCGCGTAACAGAACAATCTGGCCAAAAGATATGAACCCAGCAGACTTAGATCCTCTCCACCAAACCCTCGCCGGCCAAGGCGCCCTGCTCGAGCAACATGACCAAGCACAGAAAACCCTTCTGGAGCACGTCAAGGAGTTTTCACAGAGCCTTTCTGACCTGCAGGACCGAAGCTAGTCCTTCTCCTCTGCCCCATGAGCCGTTTGTTCCGGCCCCCGAGCGTTACGATGGCAACCTCGGAGCTTGCAGAGCTTTTTTGGTACAATGTTCACTAGTATTCGAGCAACAGCCCTACTCTTATGCTTTCCTTCCTGATTGGCTGCCTCCATGGAGCAGCGCTTTCCTGGGCCACGGCGGTGTGGGAGAGACAATCCCCATCTGCTCCTACTCCTACTCATGACAGTCACAGAGTGGCCTGCGTCCTTTACCCTAAATCAGCTACAGCGTTTCCTGGGGTTTGCAAATTTTTACAGATGTTTCCTCTGCAACTACAGCCGTCTGGCAGCACCTCTCACCACTCTCACCTCCACTCCGTTCCACTGGACCCCTGAGGCAGAGGCAGCGTTTCTGGAACTCAAGCGCCGCTTAACTTCCGCTCCGGTCCTCACTCAGACTGACCCAGAACTCCAGTTCATCGTGGAGGTGGACACCTCCGACACCGGGGTAGGTGCTGTTCTGTCTCAACGTTCCCCATCTGATCAGAAGCGCCACACATGTGCATTCTTCTGTTCAGCTCTTGGTATCAATGTCAGTCTTTCTTCGGGATATCACCCCCAAACCAACGGCCAGACCGAACGGGCCAACCAGGAGATGGAGACTGCCCTACGCTGCGTGACTTCTACTAACCCTTCCTCCTGGAGTGCTCAGCTACCCTGTAATGAATATGCCCACAAAACCCTAACCAACGCCTCGTCAGGTATGTCACCTTTCGAGTGTGCTCTGGGTTACCAATCCCCCTTGTTCCCCGCCCAAGAGGTCGAGGCTGCGGTCCCCTCTGTCCATGACCATATGCACCGTTGTCCTCGTACCTGGCGGAAGGCCCGGGCTGCTCTTCTCCGTGCCTCCGCCAGGACCCAGTCCCAAGCCAACCGTCGCCGTGCCTCAGCTTCAGTCTACACCCCAAGCCAAAAGGTATGGCTCTCTTCAAGGGACCTGCCATTGAAAGTGGCATCGAAGAAACTTTCCCCCCGATTCATTGGTCCCTTGAGATTGACTGTGCCATTAACCCCTCTGCTGTGTGCCTGAAACTCCCAGCCTCTCTCAGGATCCACCCTACCTTCCATGTATCCCTAATTAAACCTGTCTACTCCTGCAGCAGCTCCTCCACCCCCTCGGCTCATCGATGACCATCCTGCCTATACCGTCCGGCAGCTTCTAGACGTGCGCCGTCGGGGTCGCGGCTGGCAGTACCTGGTGGACTGGGAAGGATACGGGCCTGAGGAGTGCTGCTGTGTGCCCCGCTGTCACATTCTGGACCCCTCACTCTTACGGGATTTCCATACCTTACACCCAGATAAGCCTGGTCTTGCGCCACTTTGGGGGGTGGGGGGGTACTGTTACATATGCCCCTACCACGCCCTCTACTTCTCATCCTGTGTCTCCCTAACCTGCCGCCCAACCCCCAGTGCTCTCTCCCTCTCTCTCTGTGTAGCCTGACACTGCTTTCTCTCCGCTACAGTTCCGTCCGCTCTGACTCTGGGCCCTGTCGCCAGTCTCTCGTCAATCCTGCTTCCCTGCCCTGGACCCCCGCTCTACTGCTTCCTTTGATTCCGCTACGGACCTGCTTACCCTGCCCCTACAACCGCAGCCTCAGTTCCTGGTACCCTGCTACCTGCCCAAGCTCCCCCTGGCCTGCACCACATCTCCCCCCGCTTTTCAATAAATACCTTGGTTACCTTATCCCTGTCTCCTTGTCGGTGTCTGCACTTGGGTTCAACTGCTCCACCCCGCGTAACAGGTAGCTCTCTGGCAAATGATGACCTGGCCACTGAGGAGAACCTAAGGAGCTGCCTTGTCTGATTACTATGACAACTACCCCTACTAGTGCTACTGCCAAAGAAGCCACAACTGGCCCATCTGCCAACAATGCCACCACTAGTGCAACTTCTTCCATGTTGGGTGATATCTGAAGTGAGATATGGTGCTCAGGATCCATGCAAGAGCTCATGGGTACTGTAGTACAGATTGTGTATTTATCCAAATGTGTATCTGCATTTGCCTTTTTATTGTTTTGAAGATTCATACTTTGAGGTCAATCACCTGACTTGAGTAACTGGGGTGATGTCAAAACATTATTTAATTGCATGTATAAATGTCATGCTTTGATATGAGCAATATATTACTACTTTATCCCTCTTCTGTTGGATAATGCACAAGTTAAATGCTAGGTGTTTAAATTACTATTTGACTTTGGTAAATAACATTTGCCAATTATAGGTTAAACAATGTATGCAAGTAGCATCCAACTGGGTTTCTAGCAGCAAATTATTACATGTACACTTCCGGTCAAAAGTTTTAGAACACCTACTCATTCAAGGGTTTTTCTTTATTTTTTACTATTTTTTACATTGTAGAAAAATAGTGAAGACATCAAAACTATGAAATAACATATATGGAATACTGTAGCAACCAATAAAGTGTTGAATAAATCAAAATATATTTTATATTTGAGATTCTTCAAATAGCCACCCTTTGCCTTGACAGTTTGCACACTCTTGGCATTCTTTCAACCAGTTTCACCTGGAATGCTTTTCCAACAATCTTGTTATAACCTGATGTGATTTGTTTACTGGGGAGAAGAACATATCAATGGTCTGTAAATAGATGATGCTGCCTGATTCAGGAGGGAACATTGTCAGTGCTAAATATTACGGTTATCAATCTTTTCAAACATTTAAATTACTCTGCTATGTGCACACTAGGCATGAGTCTCCTAACCGACAAGTTTTATAGCAGTGAATGTTTACATGTAAAACCAGCTCTGAGATAAATTATTAGCATATCGTTTTTTGGGATAGGTTATTTTGTATGCCGGTAAAAATCCAATCCAGTCAATGCTAACCTGTATTAGCTGGATGTCGGGCAGGTTGCGAAGAGTTGCGATCTGGCTCTGTCTTTCCCTGAGTTGCTTGGCCCTCTCCTGTAGCTCCTCCAACCTAGCCTCCACCTGGGAGAGGGAAGCCTCCTTCTCCTGCTCAATGAAGTTCTCTGTAGACTCCTGTTTCTCTGCTAGCACCTTCAACAGCATGGAGAACTTGGCATTCACCCAGTGGGAGGTCTGCTGCAGGGTCACCTACAGAGGGGGAGAAGTTGGGGGGGAGAACAGTAATAGGGAAACATTTACCATACAGAGACAAGGAGAGTAGTAGAATTTAGGATTGTACAGTTCAAGTTGGAAGTTTACATACACCTTAGCCAAATACATTTAAACTCAGTTTTTCACAATTACTGACATTTAATCCTAGTAAAAATTTCCCTGTCTTAGGTCAGTTAGGATCACCACTTTATTTTAAGAATGTGAAATGTCAGAATAATAGTAGAGAGAATGATTTATTTCAGATTTTATTTATTTCATCACATTCCCAGTGGGTCAGAAGTTTACATACACTCAATTTGTATTTGGTAGCATTGCCTTTAAATTGTTTAACTTGGGTAAAACCTTTCAGGTAACCTTCCACAACAAGTTGGGTGAATTTTGGCCCATTCCTCCTAACAGAGCAGGTGTAACTGAGTCAGGTTTGTAGGCCTCCTTGCTCGCACATGCTTTTTCAGTTCTGCCCACAAATGTTCTATTGGATTGAGGTCAGGGCTTTGTGATGGCCACTCCAATACCTTGACTTTGTTGTCCTTAAGCCATTTTGCCACAACTTTGGAAGTATGCTTAGGGTCATTGTCCATTTGGAAGACCCATTTGCGACCAAGCTTTAACTTCCTGACTGATGTCTTGAGATGTTGCTTCAATATATCCACATCATAATCCTCCCTCATGATGCCATTTATTTTGTGAAGTGCACCAGTCCCTCCTGCAGCAAAGCATGATGCTGCCACCCCCGTGCTTCACGGTTGGGATGGTGTTCTTCGGGTTACAAGCGTCCCCCTTTTTCCTCTAAACATAACGATGGTCATTACGGCCAAACAGTTCTATTTTTGTTTCATCAGACCAGAGGACATTTCTCCAAAAAGTATGATCTTTGTCCCCAAGTGCAGTTGCAAACCGTAGTCTGGCTTTGTTATGGCGGTTTTGGAGCAGTGGCTTCTTCCTCGCTGAGCGGCCTTTCAGGTTATGTCAATATAGGACAAATTTTACTGTGGATATTGATACTTTTGTACCCGTTTCCTCCAGCATCTTCATAAGGTCCTTTGCTGTTCTTCTGGGATTTATTTGCACTTTTCGCACCAAAGTACGTTCATCTCTAGGAGACAGAATGCGTTTCCTTCCTGAGCGGTATGACGGCTGCGTGGTCCCATGGTGTTTATACTTGCGTACTATTGTTTGTACAGATGAACGTGGTACCTTCAGGCATTTGGAAATTGAGGTCTTGGCTGATTTCTTTTGATTTTCCAATGATGTCAAGCAAAGAGGCACTGAGTTTGAAGGTAGGCCTTGAAATACATCCACAGGTACACCTCCAATTGACTCAAATTATGTCAATTAGCTTATCAGAAGCTTCTAAAGCCATGACATCATTTTCTGGAATATTCCAAGCTGTTTAAAGGCACAGTCAACTTAGTGTATGTAAACCCACTAGAATTGTGATACAGTGAATTATAAGGGAAATAATCTGTCTGTAAACAATTATTGGAAAAATTACTTGTGACTTGCCAAAACTATAGTTTGTTAAAATTAATTAACAAGAAATTTGTGGTGGTTGAAAAAACGAGTTTTAATGACTCCAACCTAAGTGTATGTAAACTTCCGACTTCAACTGTAGTTTTGACTGCAGTGAGAGAGGTGTCAACTTTCCATTAAACCAATATTGAAAATAGGGCTGGCTTGTGTAACCGCCGACTATGGATGAAGACCGTCATGAAAATAAAAAAACTGTCATTATGTTTACATTTATTTTGTTTTTTAAACGAACAGCTGAATGCATTTGTGCGGTTGAGTGTTTCCACAGTAACATACTTGTTACATGTGCATTTTGGCCTTTCAAGGCGATTCAATACGTATCTAGATACATGGGCTCCGATACGATACAGGAATGATATGTTTTAGTTTTAAGTGAACCGATTTGATTAGAGAACGAATCGATGCGATTAGGTGCGATACAATTCGATGCACAAACATTTGTTGCATAGACACATTCATTTTCCATTTCAAATCTGCTGCTGATGGAGCTCATGAACTGGGCCTTTGAGCTGTATTGGTCTGAGCTGATGTGTGTGTGTGTGTGTGTGTGTGTGTGGACTTTTTTTTAGCTATTTTAGGTTTAGGGTTAAAGGGACACTTCGGGATTTTGGAAATGAGGCCCTTTATCTACTTCCCCAGAGTCAGATGAACTCATAGACTTCCAGTCATTACGCTGGCGCTAGTTAGCAACTTCCTTTACACTGCACGCAGAGACATAAAAATGGTATCCACAAGTTCATCTGACTCTAGAAAAGTAAACAAAGGGCCTCATTGTGTGTGTGTGTGTTTGTGTGTATGGATGTGGACGTGTTTAGAAGTCCCCACAAGAATAGTAAACGAACAAGATTTGACCAACTGGGGACATTTTGTTAGTCAAGGTGTTAGTCTTAGGGTTAGAATTACGTTAAGGGTTAGGAGCTAGGGTTAGTTTTAGGGTTAGGAGCAAGGGTTATGTTTAGGGTTAAGGTTAGGTTTTGGGGTTAGGGTAAGAGTATAGGTTAGGGTTAGGGAAAATAAGATTTTGAATGGGACTGAATTGTGTGTCACAAGACTGTGTGTGCGTGTGCACGCGTGCAGCATACCACCCTGCATCCCCCTGCTGGCTTGCCACTGAAGCTAAGCAGTGTCGGACCCTGGATGGGAGACCAGATGCTGCTGAAAGTGATGTTCGAGGGACAGTAGGAGGCACTCTATCCTCTGACCTAAAAAAAATATGTCAATACCCCAGGGCAGTGATTCGGGACATTGCCCTGTGTAGGGTATGCCGTATTTCTGATGGGATATTAAATGGGTGTCCTGACTCTGTGGTTACTAAAGGACCAATGGATATAAGATTAGGGGTGTTAACCCCGGTATCCTGGCTAAATTCCCAATCTGGCCCTCACCACCATCATCGCCACCTAATCATCCCCAACTTCCAATTGGCTCATTCATCCCCTCACCTCTCCCCTGTAACTATTCCCCAGGTTGTTGTTGTAAATGAGAATGTTTTCCCAGTCAACTTACCTGGTAAAATGAGGGTTAAGTAAATGATGTATGTACTATGTAAGGACCTGAGCTGTGCCATAAAAGGAGACAAGACATCTACCACCCCACTATCGGATTAAGGGGGGCAGATAATTTTGTTCGGAAATTACCATCACCCACTAATTAACTTTTCATTTTTGCAGATTAAGTGTTTGAGCTAGTGTTGTATAAAATGTATTGCTTACAGATTAACATTCTCATTTCCACTAGAACGGCGTCGGAGGGGAAGGCTGCCGTTTTACGGGCTTCTAACCAACTGTGCTATTTTGTTAGTTGTTTTGCGTTGTTTGTAACTTATTTTTTAAACTTATTTAGTACATAATGTTGCTGCTAACGTCTCTTATGACTGAAAATAACTTCTGGACATCAGAACAGCGATTACTCGCCTCGAACTGGACAAAGATAACAAGTTGAGAACAAGTTCTCCTTCGTTTGACGCAAAGGATATACTGCTTTCTCAGGAACAGGCCCAAATCCCCGTCATTTGCGTGAAGAAAAGAAGGAGAAAAAGGGGGCGGAGGTCGGGCTGCCTTCTGAGAATTCATAGGCGAGTGAGTAAACCTCCACTACCATCCATTATACTGGCCAACGTGCAATCATTGGAAAACAAAATGGATGATATACAATCAAGACTATCATACCAACGGGACATTAAAAACTGTAATATCTTATGTTTCACCGAGTCGTGACTGAACAACAACACGGATAATACAGAGCTAGCGGGATTTTCCATGCATCAGCAGGACAGAGAAGCTACATCTGATAAGACGAGGGCCAGGGTGTGTGTCTATTTGTCAATGACAGCTGGTGCGCGATGTCTAATATTAAAGAAGTCTCGAGGTATTGTTCGCCTGAGTATCTTATGATAAGCTGTAGACCACACTATCTACCAAGAGAGTTCTCATCTATATTATTCGTAGCCGTCTATTTACCACCACAAACCGATGCTCGCACTAAGACCGCACTCAACCAGCTGTATAAGGCCATAAGCAAACAAGAAAATGCTCATCCAGAAGTGGTGCTCCTAGTGGCCGGGGACTTTAGTGCAGGCAAATTTAAATCTGTTTTACCTAATTTCTACCAGCATACCACATGTGCAACCAGAGGGAAAAAAACTCTAGTCCAACTTTACTCCACACACAGAGATGCATACAAAGCTCCCTCTCGCCCTCAATTTGGCAAATCTGACCATAATTCTATCCCCGATTCCTTTTTACAAGCAAAAACTAAAGCAGGAAGTACCAGTGACTCGCTCAATACGGAAGTGGTCAGATGACGCGGATGCTACACTACATGACTGTTTGCTAGCACAGACTGGAATATGTTCCGGGATTCATCCAATGGCATTGAGGAGTATACCACCTCAGTCATCGGCTTCATCAATAAGTGCATCGACAACGTCGTCCCCACAGTGACCGTATGTACATATCCCAACCAGAAGCCATGGATTACAGGCAACATGCGCATCGAGCTAAAGGCTAGAGCTGCAGCTTTCAAGGAGCGGGACACTAATCCGGACGCTTATAAGAAATCCCGCTACGCCCCCAGACAAACCATCAAACAGGCAAAGCGTCAATACAGGATTAAGATTGAATCCTACTACACCCAGCCGCGAGCTGCCCAGTGATGCAAGCCTACCATACGAGCTAAATGCCTTTTATGCTTGCGTTGAGGCAAGCAACACTGAAGCATGCATGAGAGCACCAGCTGTTCCGGACGACAGTGTGATAACACTCTATGTACTAGGCGGTGTCAGAGGAAAGCCCAAAAAATTGTCAAAGACTCCAGTCACCCAAGTCATAGACTGTTTTCTCTGCTACCGCACGGCAAGCGGTACCGGAACGCTAAGTCTAGGACCAAAAGGCTCCTTAAAGCTTCTACTCCCAAGCCATAAGACTGCTGAACAATTAATCAAATGGCCACCCAGACTATTTACATTGACCCACCCTCCCTATTTGTTTTTACAATGCTGCTACTCGCTGTTCGTGATCTATGCATAGTCACATTACCCCTACCTACATGTACAAATTACCTCGACCAACTTGTACCCCCGCACATTGACTCGGTACCGGTAAACCCCCGTATATAGCCTCGTTATTGTTATTTTATTGTGTTACTATTTATTATTTTTTTACTTTAGTTTATTTGGAAAATATTTTCTTATCTCTTTCTTGAACTGCATTGTTGGTTAAAGGCTTGTAAGTAAGCACTTCATGGTAAGGTCTACACCTGTTGTATTCGGCGCATGTGACAAATAAAGTTTGATTTGATTAGTAATAACATAGCCAATGAATATGAAGCACATTGGATTTCCCCCATCTCAAAATCAAATGGTTCTGACCATTTGGAAGTTTTTACAGAGTGATCTCTCCTCCTCTCGCTTTGGCCATGCAGTGCACCTCGCAAAAGTGATTGCTTTCCTCGTTATGAAATCATCAACTTTACCCTGTATATCTAAAAATGACCATATACACTGATTGTTTAAAGCAAAACTACTAAAACTATTGCTGATGGTGAATTTTTGTATGGAGGTCAGAATGTTGAATTTGGTCAACAAAAAATGTAATAGCTAATTTGATACATGAGGCTTATTTATCTAATCTATCTTTTTTATTTTATTTCACCTTTATTTAACCAGGTAGGCAAGTTGAGAACAAGTTCTCATTTATAACTGCGACCTGGCCAAGATAAAGCAAAGCAGTTAGACACATACAACAACACAGAGTTACACATGGAGTAAAACAAACATACAGTCAATAATACAGTAGAAAAAAAAACAAATCTATATACAAAGAGTGCAAATGAGGTAGGATAAGGAAGGTAAGGCAATAAATAGGCCATGGTGGCAAAATAATTACGATATAGCATTTAAACACTGGAATGGTAGATTTGTAGTAGATGAATGTGCAATGTAGAAAAACTGGGGTTCAAAGGAACAAGATAAATAAATAAATACGGTAGGGGATGAGGTAGTTGGTTGGGCTATTTACAGATGGGCTATAAACAGGTGCAGGGGTCTGTGAACTGCTCTGACAGCTGGTGCTTAAAGCTGGTGAGGGAGATGTGTCTCCAGTTTCAGAGATTTTGTAGTTCGTTCCAGTCATTTGCAGCAGAGAACTGGAAGGAGAGTCGGCCAAAGGAGGAATTGGCTTTGGGGGTGACGAGTGAGATATACCTGCTGGAGCGCGTGCTACGGGTTGGTGCTGCTATGGTGACCAGCGAGCTGAGATAAGGCGGGACTTTACCTAGCAGGGACTTGTAGATGACCTGGAGCCAGTGGGTATGGCGACGAGTGTAAAGCGAGGGCCAGCCAACGAGAGCGTACAGGTCGCAGTGGTGGGTGGTATATGGGGCTTTGGTAACAAAACGGATGGCACTGTGATAGACTGCATCCAATTTGTTGAGTAGNCTTTGTTGCGAAATAGGAAGCCAATTCTAGATTTAATTTTAGATTGGAGATGTTTGATGTGAGTCTGGAAGGAGAGTTTACAGTCTAACCAGACACCTAGATATTTGTAGTTGTCCACATAATCTAAGACAGAACCGTCCAGAGTAGTGATGCTGGACGGGGGGACAGGTGCGGGCAGCGATCGGTTGAAGAGCATGCATTTAGTTTTACTTGCGTTTAAGAGCAGTTGTAGGCCACGGAAGGAGAGTTGTATGGCATTGAAGCTCGTCTGGAGGGTAGTTAACACAGTGTCCAAAGAGGGGCCAGAAGTATACAGAATGGTGTACAGAATGGTGTCGTCTGCGTAGACTCACCTGCAGCAAGAGCGACATCATTGATGTATACAGAGAAGAGAGTCGGCCCAAGAATTGAACCCTGTGGCACCCCCATAGAGACTAACCATTACGGAACTATCTAATAGAAGTTCCGTAATGGTTAGGTTGTTACAAATGCACTCATATAAGTGGACGCCCGTGACAATTCGGTAACTTACCCAAAAACAACTTTATATCAGAGTTGTGCCTGTTGTCATAGAGATGGAGGACTCATCATTGATATAACCCGTTTTAGCATGGACATTGAGGGCTTCCACCATTTTGAAAGTAGTCAACTGGGTGGGGATTCCTATGAGTTGGGAGCAATCAGCCAATTTTTTAACCCGATCGAACATCTGTGGATATACCTGAAAATAGCTGTGCAGCAACGCTCCCCATCCAACCTGACAGAGCTTGAGAGGATCTGCAGAGAGGAATGGGAGAAACTCCCCAAATACATGTTTGACAAGCTTGTAACGACATACCCAAGAAGACTCAAGGCTGTAATCGCTGCCAAAGGTGCTTCAACAAAGTACTGAGTAAAGGGTCTGAATACTTACAGTTGAAGTCGGAAGTTTAAATACACTTAGGTTGGAGTCATTAAATCTCGTTTTTCAACCACTCCACAAATGTCTTGTTAACAAACTATAGTTTTGTTACGACTTCCGCCGAAGTCGGTGCCTCTCCTTGTTCGGGTGGTGTTCGGCGGTCGACGTCACCGGTCTTCTAGCCATCACCGATCCACTTTTAATTTTCCATTTGTTTTGTCTGTTTTCCACACCTGGTTTCAATTCCCTCAATTACATGTTGTGTATATAACCCTCTGTTCCCCCCATGCCTTTGTGTGGGATTGTTTCTGTGTAGTGCTTGTGCACATTTGTGTACTGGTGTGTTACGGGCTATTTTTGAGCCCATGTACTCCCATGTTTGTTTGAACCGTTTTGGGGTTGTTTATTAAGTTTACCCAGTTTTGCTCTCCTGCGCCTGACTTCTCTGCAAACCAGTTACGCATCCGCTACAAGTTTTGGCAAGTCGGTTAGGACATTTACTATGTGCATGACACAAGTAATTTTTCCAACAATTGTTTACAGACAGATTATTTAACTTATAACTCACTGTACTATAATTCCAGTGGGTCAGAAGTTTACATACACTAAGTTGACCGTGCCTTAACAGCTTGGAAAATTCCAGATAATTATGTAATGGCTTTAGAAACTTCTGATAAGCTAATTGACATCATTTGAGTCAATTGGAGGTGTACCTGTGGATGTATTTCAAGGCCTACCTTCAAACTCAGTGCCTCTTTGCTTGACATCATGGGAAAATCAAAAGAAATCAGCCAAGACCTCCGAAAAGAAATTGTAGACCTCCACAAGTCTGGTTCATCCTTGGGAGCAATTTCCAAACACCTGAAGGTACCACATTCATCTGTACAAACAATAGTACGCAAGTATAAACACCATGGGACCACGCAGCCGTCATACCGCTCAGGAAGGAGACGCGTTCTGTCTCCTAGAGATGAACGTACTTTGGTGCAAAAATTGCAAATCAATCCCAGAAAACAGCAAAGGACCTTGTGAAGATGCTGGAGGAAACAGGTACAAAAGTATCTATATCCACAGTAAAACGAGTCCTATATCAACATAACCTGAAAGGCCGCTCAGCTGGAAGAAGCCACTGCTCCAAAACCGCCATAAAAAGCCAGACTATGGTTTGCAACTGCACATGGGGACAAAGATCGTACTTTTTGGCGAAATGTCCTCTGGTCTGATAAAACAAAAATAGAACTGTTTGGCCATAATGACCATCGTTATGTTTGGAGGAAAAAGGGGGAGGCTTGCAAGCCGAATAACACTATCCCAACCATGTAGCACTGGGGTGGCAACATCATGTTGTGGGGATACTTTGCTGCAGGAGGGACTGGTGCACTTCACAAAATAGATGGCATCACGAGGAAGGAAAATTATGTGGATATATTGAAGCAACATCTCAAGACATCAGTCAGGAAGTTAAGGCTTGGTCGCAAATGGGTCTTCCAAATGGACAATGACCCCATGCATACTTCCAAAGTTGTGGCAAAATGGCTTAAGGACAACAAAGTCAAGGTATTGGAGTGGCCATCACAAAGCCTCAATCCTATAGGAAATGTGTGGGCAGAACTGAAAAAGCGTGTGCGAGCAAGCAGGCCTACAAACCTGACTCCGTTACACCAGCTCTGTCAGGAGGAATGGGCCAAATTTCACCCAACCTATTGTGGAAAGCTTGTGAAAGGCTACCCGAAACATTTGACACAAGTTAAACAATTTAAAGGCAATGGTACCAAATACTAATTGAGTGTATGCAAACTTCTGACCCACTGGGAATTTGATGAAAGAAATAAAAGCTGAAATAAATCATTCTCTCTACTATTATTCTGACATTTCACATTCTTAAAATAAAGTGGTGATCCTAACTGACTTAAGACAGGGAAATTTTACTAGGATTAAATGTCAGGTTAAATGTCAGTTAAAATGTATTTGGCTAAGGTGTTTGTAAACTTCTGACTTCAACTGTAGTTTGGGTACCCTTAATTGACTATTTAGCAGTCTGGCTATTTAGAAGTCTTATGGCTTGGGGCTGGAAGCTGTCTCGGAGCCTGTTCGTCCGAGAGCCAATGCTCTGGTACCGTTTGCTGAACAGTAGCTGAATGAACAGTCTATGGCTTGGATGGCAGTTGTCACAAAAGTCTATGGCTTGGGTGGCAGTTGTCACAAAAGATGAGAGGTATTTTCGGAAGGTAGAAAGAATGTAATATGAACAAAACAATTTAGTGAACCAGCTATTCGTAACGCTTTGAATTGATTTTTTAGACCGATGCATGCTACATTTTGATCGGTTTGGGGTCCGCAGACCGATGCACTTGTATCTTAAACATTTGAATCGTGTTCAGATGCCTATGTGAATCGTTACATCCCTATTTACAACGTGATTAAACTTTGCTGAAACAAGCAAGGTGTTGTGGAAAACGGGTCTTAGGTTCCCTAGACAACACACCCCTTCAGCAGTAGCACCTGCATTTGGGAGTATATATTAAAAAATATATACTGAATGATTATAAAGTAGCTGCGGTCATATGGCTGACAAATAACCTTCATCCAAATGTCCATGACCGTCACAGCCCTAATTTGAAACAATGCGACTAATATCCGACAAATCTACTTTGCAAGTAGAAGAAACCTTTTTACAATGATCCAATGTAGGCCTATCCATTGACTATGGTACTTTCAATATAAAAGCGTAGTGACGGTCACTGTAAAAAACAACTTTACCTTGGCTTTGGTGATATTCTCTGTCAGCTCAGCGATGCTCCTCTCAGTCTTCTCCATACATATTCCCACCTCCACACTCTTCCTCCTCAGTAGTAACTGTTCAAACAGATAAACAATACCACAATGAGTGTGTAGGATATGCAGCAGAATATTAATTCAATTTCATGACATTTGCAGCACACAAATGTTGACCTGTCAGAGAGAATATAGTGTGTTTATATATAGTATCAGTGTTTTCCAGAAGTTAGTGTTGGGTGACAGGCAGCCAACGGGGCTGGGGCAGATTTCTCTTTGACAGTCACAAAAACATAGGAGCCACTTACGGTCTGTCTGACACTCACCTCTCGGTTCTCCCTCTCAGACTCCACCAGCACTTGCTCGTGGTTCTTACACTCGGAGATGGCACACTCGCAGCACACACACATGTTGTCTTTCCGGCAGTAGTACACCAGGGGCTTCTTGTGTCGGTCACACAGAATCAGGGGCGTGGCTCTGGCCATGTCGCCCCTCATAACCGGTACAGTGTCTCTACCGAATGCACCGGCACTGTTCGCTGTGGCCTCAGCCAGAACGGACAGGGAAAAGTTGCGTTTTAGGATGGGTCTAGCGGGGAATTTCTCGTTGCAGAAAGGGCAATGCGGCCCAATGTCGGACTTGGACTTGGTGTCCCAGTGAGCCGTGATGCAGTCTCGACAGAAGGTGTGACCGCATGGGATGGTGACTGGGACTTTGAAGCGGTCCAAGCAAATGGCGCAGGACAAATTGTGGGTCTCCATCCCTCCAGTAGATCTGTGAACAGAACACACCTCTTCAGTTCTGTGGAGAGAAATTAATGGGAGAAGTTGGACATAATGTAGGTTGCTGATACAGTAGCTACATAACATGGATATGGATTTAAATCTCGCTTCTAATATTGCTTCATGCATCATGCTGTAGCTAGCCATGATACTGTCACATTAATGTGTACTGGCCTACTGTAACATGTTGATTTATTTATTATCGACAGCATCACTAGATAAAGAGCCATTTAGGACAGGGGTCTTCAACCTTTCTTGCCCAGGGACTACCACCCAGGCAAACCGGCGACCCCCACCATATGTTAGCACATATGTGTTATTTCATAGTTTTGATGTCTTCACTATTATTCTACAATGTAGAAAATAGTAAAAATAAAGAAAACCCCTGGAATGATTAGGTGTGTCCAAACTTTTTTACTGGTACTATATATATATATATATATATATTGTATATATAACCTAATATATATACTGTATATTTAGGAGAATGACCATGGTGACAGTTGGATATTATGAGCATCTCGACCATTACAAAGGAATTAACGTTATACACTATGAGATGTTGTCATTTGATGCCATATAGTGGGTCAAACGATGCTACATAGGCTATAGCAAAGCCAGCAGTTTGTAGCTAGCCTAGCTATACCAAATGAATGACATCATAGTAGATACTAGCCAGCGCGCTAACGTTAACACATAGCTACAGTAGCTAGCTAACGCTACTTTGTAACCATGATTACAGTAAAAAGACAGCTATTAAGTCGAAATATGAGTACAGTTATATGATACTAGCTACGGATTAAAGGTAAAACCCTTCACATATATAACTCTAGCTAAAATTCCACTTAAAAGTAATTGTAGCTCACCAGTGCAATATATTAATTTAGGGCATCTGATGTAAATACAGTTGCTGGGAATCCGCCTTGCCAAAATACAGCGTTCAAGACAACTGGGAATTTGGGAAAACACGAGGTAAAATCACGACCTCGGTGATCTGCAGGTCGGAAAGTCGGAGATCTAGAAAGAGGCCTGATTTGGAATTCCGAGTTGGATGATCATCCAAAAGATTTTTCTCAGTCGGAGTTTTTCCGAGTTCCCAGTTGTCTTGAATACACTGAAACCCAGGCTGTATCACAACCGGCCGTGATTGGGCGTCGTCCGGGTTTGGCCGTAATTGTAAATAATAATTTGTTCTTAACTCCATGTCTAACTCTGTGTTGTTGTATGTGTCAAACTGCTTTGCTTTATCTTGGCCAGGTCGCAGTTGTAAATGAGAACTTGTTCTCAACTTGCCTACCTGATTAAATAAAGGTGAAATAAAAAAAACTGACTTGCCTAGTTAAATAAAGGTTAAATAAAAAATAAATTTAAAAAAGTCGGAAGACAGAGATTTCCAAGTTGTTCTGAACGCGGCAGACGCTCCACATGATGACGAAGTACGCATACGCATACCTATTCCCACCTACCGGATGTTACGCTTCTTCAGTCACCAAAGTCAGACAGCGCCTGGTGGAAGTGGGGGTCTTGTGCGATTCTCTTGGCGCGAGTACAGTTGGTGAGAATGTGTCGACGATGGAGAAGAAGACTAGAGTAAAAAGGGCTAAAGTTGGAAATTAACAGCAGTTTATGGTTTGAGTGCTATTCACGAGCAAGGATATTTTTTGGTTGACCCAGTTTGCGGTCTTGAAGATGGTGAAGGACGAATTGGGTAAAGTGGAATCGGTCAGAGTGACCAGGAACATTGAGCGGGATGATGTTCATTTCGTGTGTCAAAAGCGCAAAATAGGAAAGCTCTACAAGATGTCGACATATGATGTGCAAAGCTATGCTTTTCAGAGTAGGTCACCGGTTAAAGGTGTCGTCTCTGGTGTCTCGTTTGACCTAGGTAAAGACAGTTTCAGGTTGGATATTCGACGGATATTCGCCTGTAGTTTTCCTTACGTCCACCAACAGCAGTTAGGGACCGTCAACATAGTGACAAATCAAATGTTTCAAATTTCAATTACTCCTAAAACGTTCAACTGGTTCTAGCTTACCCGATGGCATAGACACACATTGCACACACTTTTTTTTTGTCGATTTACATCTCACACTATTTTAAGTTATTTATTTACATTTTTGAATTTCAATAGCTCTTTTGGTCATGTGACCTACTGACTTCAAATAAGGTTCGGAATGTACAGTCAGTGGGCCTACACATTGCACACCCTTTAGTTTGTCCATTTTCATCTCACAATTTTACATGAATTTTCAATGTTTTTCAATGTTTCTAATTTCAGTAGCTCCTTGGTCATGTGACCTACTCACTTCAAACAAGGTTCAGAATGTCCACACATTGCACACACTTTAGTTTGTCCATTTTCATCTCACATGATTTTACATTAATTTGCCTGCTCTGCCCCCCTGAAGGACAGTGTCACTCACAAACCTATTCACTTGGGCCTTCTCCCTGGGGCCTTCCTGACCTCCAGGCAGGCCCCCATTGACCTGGTGACCTCATGGCCTCTGCCTGCCTGCCCTGTCCCTGGGGCTGAGAGTGTATAACTTACTCCCTGGAACTACAGGCCTCCACACCTACTCTCCCTACCTGGTCAACACCCCTCTCCCTTGGCCTTAGAGTATAGCTTACTCCCTGGAATTACTAAGACGTCTATAGTGCTGTAACAGGCTCTGTGCTTCTGGTGACCCGCCTGCTTTTGTTTCTGCTCACAGACTGTCCCCACTCCAACCTCCATAGCCTGAGTGCTGCCCCCGAGTCCGGCTGCCCCTGCTTGTTCTCGGAGTGCCCCCCGCCTCAATGGAGGCCTCCTTGTGCACCTGGTAACCTGAAACAAGCTATGTTCACCTGGTGACCCGCCCGCTTTTATCCGCTCAGAGACTAAGTCCCCAACCCAACCTCCACAGCCTGAGTGCTGCCCCCAGCCCCTGAGTAACGCCCGGTGGTATCATCAGAGGCTTTTCTGTCTTACAAACTGGACATCAGTTGCCGCTACTAACCTTCTGCGGACTTGGGTAACTGTTTTTTTTTTACATCCAATCGACATCAAGTGCCAGCGCAATACTTAAAGGCTTGAGAACCAAATACCCCTTGCAGTATCTAGCGGCACCATCAACTGGGTGTCGGAAGAAGCAACAGAAAATAATCATCCCCTTTCAATCATTTGCTTGCCCAGTCAGCCCTCCGGGACAGAACCATAGGAACCACCTTTACCAGCGCTTCATCGATATTCCTCACTTTGACATGAGGGGGTCACAGTCACCCACCGGGTGATTTGAGTGCGACCGCGACAGGTGGGTACGTTGCTTTGAATTTCGTCAAGTTGACATTGAGTGATCCGTGCCCAGTGGGAACCTAGGCTTCTTCCGTCCGTTTTATGGTTCTGCAGCAAATCAATGGGTGTGGATGGTACTACCCACATCAGATGTAGGCCTCCCTCCCCAGACAAGCTGGAGATACCTCTCCCCACTTCGTAGGGCATGATCCAGATCCATGCAATGCCCTATCTCTGCGGGGCTAATGGGTTTAGTCTCCGCCTCAAGTCTAGTGAGCGTAGAGACCTCCCCACCTACAATGTGTGGGGCCGGCGAGTGCCGTAGCTGGGGAGATCCGCGAGAAGGGCCTGGCGCGCATCCAGAGTTGCCGCCGCCAACCACCGGACCCAACCCCCACCGGTCCGCCTTCGGCCACCACCCCAACGAACCCCTGCATGCAGCCGCTTGCGAGACCACACACGAGAGACAGTGAGATGGGCCGCACAACGAACTTCCAATGGTGGCAAGAGGAGGGAGACGGAGCGACTGCTCCCCTAGACGCAGCTCGAGCCCAGCCCTACTTCGCACCCCAGCCCTTAGAGCCAATCCTTATCCCGAAGTTACAGATCTTTTTTGCTAACTTCCCTTACCTACGTTGTTATAACATGCCAGAGGCTGTTCACCTTGGAGACCTGCTGCGGATATGGGTACGGCCCGGCGTGAGATTTAAACCCTCTCCCCCGGATTTTTAAGGGCCAGGGAGAGCTCACCAGGTGCTGCCGAAACCGCAACGCTTTCAAGGGCTTGGGCCCCTATCTCGGGGCGAACCCATTCAAGGGCGCCCTGCCCATCACAAAGAAAAGAGAACTCTCCCCGGGGCTCCCGCCAGCTTCTCCAGGATCGATCGCGTTACTGCACTGGATGCCTCGCGGCACCTGTCTCCGCCAGTCCGTGTGTCACACCCTGATCTGCTTCACCTGTCCTTGTGATTGTCTCCACCCCCTCCAGGTGTAGCTTATTATCCCCGGTGTATATATCCCTGTTTCCTGTCTCTGTGCCAGTTCGTCTTGTTTTCCAAGTCAACCAGCGTTTTTCCTTGCTCCTACTTTTCCCAGTCTCTGTTTGTTTCTATCCCTCCTGGTTTCGACCCTTGCCTGTCCTGACTCCGAACCCGCCTGCCTGACCACTGCCTGTTCTGACTACCAGCCTGCCTATCCCCTTGTACTGTTTCAGACTCTGATCTGGTTTCTGACCCCTGCCTGGCCTGACCTCGAGACTGCCTATCGCCTGGTACTGTTTGGACTCTGACCTGGTTAATGAACTCTCGCCTGTCCCCAACCTGCCTTTGCCTACTCCTTTTGTTATAATAAATATCGGAGCTCAACCATCTGCCTCCTGTTTCTGTATTTTGGTCTCGCCTTGTGCCATTTTTCCGTGGACATTCTGAAAGTAGTTTGAGGTCAGTAGGTCACATTACCAAGGAGCTATTGAAATTAGAAACATTGAAAATACATGTAAAACGTGTGAGATGAAAATGGAAAAACGAAATGGTGTGCAATGTGTAGGCCCACTGACTGTACATTCTGAACCTTGTTTGAGTCCAGTTGGTCACATGACCAAGGAGCTATTGAAATTAGAAAGTTTGAAAAATTCATGTAAAATCGTGTGAGATTAAAATGGACAAACCAAAGGGTGTGCAATATAGAAGGGTAGTCAGTGGACATTCTGAACCTTGTTTGAGTCAAGTAGGTCACATGACCAAGGAGCTATTGAAATTCAAATGTAAAAAAAAAAGTTGGTACTTTGTTTACGCTCCCTAACTAATTCAACTAGGAATACAAAATGCTGCTCACCTTTCGACGTTTATTAGCTTTGGAAAGCGAATTAATGTCCAAATCGTGTGCAATGTTGTGCGCAATTTTTCAACATCATGACACTTATTTTGAGTGTAGCTCAAGTGGTTTGAAAGCTATTGAGGTTTGAAAGCGCAAATATCCGTTGAATATCAAACTTGAAACTGTCTTTACATCGGTTCTCGTTTGACATAGAGGATGTGTGGTTTAGGAATAACGTTCCAGGAGTGGTAGACGCATTTCGCTTTAATCGAACGATAGGCTCATTTGCGCCTTCTTTCTGTCTATCAGTTTTACTGTCATTTGGCAAAGTGGTTCTCCCAACTTAATGTAAAACTTATGTATGAGAAATTTGCGGTGAAACCGTATGCACAGAAGCCGCTGCAGTGTTACAATTGTAAAAAGTGTGGACACTTGGCAAGTGTTTTGTCTAAGGAATAAATATACAGTAGTTGAAGGGTCAGATGAAACATGCTGCTGTAATTGCGAGGGGAATCACGTTCCCGCAGTGCCCTGTAAGGATGGAGGTTGCAGTAGCGAGGATCAGGGCGATCCAGCAGGTCTCCTATGCGGAGGCAGTGAAAATAGCTGAAGGAGTGAGTAGAGATAAGATGCTATTGGATGTCCCACAGTCTGCAGTGAATGCCATGCAGGAGAAGGATCCCGACACACTAACAGTGAAGATGGTGGACTTTTGCGTTTATGGCGCAAGTGATGAATTGCACTAGTCAAACTAATGAAAACAATCTAATTAGATTGTGAAGGCGGCAAATAGATTTCTCGATCTCCAGGACTTTACAGCTGAAATGTTACAGGGAGTACTGAATGAAGAGGTTACCCTCTCCCAGGTTCCTGAGCCTGTGTTGGGATCTGAATAGACATTTAAATCAGACTGAAGGATAACAGTTTTTTTGTTTTTGTTTGAAATTCAGCGTAGTAGCGTGAATTTGCTTAGTGATTTTTATTTTTGATAATTAATATGAATTTGTTCATCCAAAATATTTTATATATTTTATTTTTGGCGTATTTTTTACTACCCCGTACAGTAGGTGTCGGCAATACACCTTATGAGTGTAGTCTGCCAATAAACCTTGAAGAAGAAGAAGTCGTCGAGTATGGTTTGCTGGCACAAATGCCAGGACATTTGGGACAGCGGGTACGGTGTTATTGATGACAGAATTATGGTTTATTAGATCCAAATTCTGGAATTAATAGAATGGTGAGCCTGTCGCAGCTAGTAGCTACTCCATGTTATGCCTTATGCTTGCATATCTTATTCGTCTGGTAATACGTGTTTGTGAATTTCAGCAATTGTATGCCGACGGTCTGCTCCATTGGGACAAATGCCACATAAGGAAATAGACTACAAAAGCTTGGAATCACTAGAAAAGTTTGGCAGCTACACAAGCTACCTCAAGAAAGCTGAGGAGGCAAAGAACACTCCAGCCTGGTGGTAGACCTACATACAGTATCAGAAGCAAGAGGACCCCTGAGCATGGTGCCCAGAATTTTTGTATACACCTACACAATAACTTCTAATGTGCCCTCCTACAGTATACAGTATGTACAGTGGCCTTTGTCAGGAGGACCTTTATGGCACTGGAGGTAGCTAATGCACTTACTGGTTCAAGTAGCCTGCTTTAGAAGATGAAAATATATAGATGAATAACAACCTACACAGAATACATTCCAATAACCCTTTATTATCTGGGCATGCTCAGTCTTCTCTCCTGTGTGTCATTCTGGTCCAGGTGTGGAGCGAGTCAACATCGGGCTACCACACTGTCAGCCCCCCAGGGTGAAAGAAGTGAGGGAGCGGTAGAGGGCGGTGAAGGAGAACAGAAGCAGTATAGAGCTGGAGAGAGCCACGTGTCTGAGAACCTGTAGGTCCTCTAGCTAGGCCTGTTATTTTTTTTATACCAGGCTCCTACAAACAGGAGTAACCTGGTGAACCAGACATACAGTATTAGTTAAATTTTAAAGACAATAACATCAATAATAAAGCATTTGAACTTCATTAACCCTTTACACTCGTACCCATACACGGTTTGAAAATATGCCCAAATTGGAACACAGTGGTTGTACAGCAACATGCTATACATGACATCAGAGCTCTGGCTCTGTGCTTCACAGCGATGTAGGGGTTTTGACTGACAGCCGTTCTGAACTTGAGCACCACGCGCGACAAGAAGTTGCCCCCATCCCTACAGCTAATTGGGCAACTTTAACATGGTCTGAGTGAGAAATGCTGTAAATTACGAGGACTATGTATTTTGAAAGAGGAGACATTGAGGATTATAATAAATACTGCTTTGATGTCATACAAGCAAGCCAAATGTAAGTCCAAATGTAAGCACATTTCCATACCATAAAACTCATGTCATTTAGTGTCAATGTTTATGATCACTATGTTTGATGTACAGTTACTAGATGACATTGCGTCATACCCTGGGTTGTTCTGAAAATAATTAATGTGAAGAAAATGTGCCACGGCACACGCACCTCAATGCACTCGTGACTACTTTCTATGAGTACCAACATTTTGATCTGTCTCCCTGAATTGCATTGTGAAAGCCGAACACAGTAAGATCGTATTTTATAACTTAGCTAGTCGTGTTGACAATAGAACAGGTTTTAAATAACGCCCACGTAACCTAGATTGTGATTCATAATGGAAAGTTTTGATTGGGTAAACAACAGTAATTATGATGGCATGGTTGAGTTCAAAACAACTACAAGTGTGCTTGCTCTAGTTCCTCAACGGCACAGCTAGGAAAGCTCAAAATCACCTTATAGTTGAAGAAATTTCTTTGAGTCACAAAAGTGCATTGAAATTACTTAGGAACTGTGCAAACTTTGCAGATGTCTTATGTTGCACCTACCCCACATTTTCCAGGAATATTTTTGGTACTTAATGTATCAAGTATTTTCAGATTTCGTTATCAACAAATGCTGCGAAAAGTACAGTATATATAAAATGCACACAAAATCAAGTGTAATGGTTGATTCAGTCTTGTGTTAGTTGAACTGTTGTGTCAACCTTTGGTCTAATAATTTCCCCATAATTTACAAACTGTTGGCACCAAAGTTATGCATATGCATTTTCATATTTCTCCTGTAAGAAACATTTCAATTGAGCCCTAGTATCCATATAGGCCAATTCCCACGGGTGTAAAGGCTTAATATGGATGCGGAGTCTTTGTTGTTTTTCCAGTCAACGTCCCCCTGGATCGGGTGCGAGCAGGCTGGGAGGAGACAAGTGGCCGTACCACGTCCAGAGGCTTGCGGATCACTATGGGATCTTCAAAGATCTGTTCCCCATGGCCTACTTCGTCCGCCCTCACACTGCGCATCAGCTACAACCAAGACAGCTCAGCACAAGTACATTATGGGAATCGCTTGATGCCCAAAGAGGTAAGAGTAATGGATCATAGGGCATACAGTAGTTTTCATGACCGATACGGCGACAGTTATCGTATCTTTGTTCAGAATCCTGCCCTCCTCTGTGTATGACAGGCTGCTGTAGCACCTCAGGTCAGTTTTGTGGCAGAAAAGGGCTCCCTATGGACACTGCTGTTCACCAGCCCAGGTAAGAGACACTCATACACCATATAGAGTTTTGTAATCCAATTCCTAACACGTCCAAATGGTGGCACTGTGTCCCCATGCAAATGTATGACCAAAGAAGTATTTACTGAATGATTCCTTCATTCCAGATGAGCATCTGCTGGACAGTGAAGGGGAGTGTGTGCACTGGTTGGTGTGAGTGTTGCAATAATGATTATTGTACTGTGCTTTTGTCAAACTTGTAAGTGGTTTAAATTGTCTGGGGGTAAGGGCAATTCCACAGTAACAGAATAATGCAGACTGATTTGACACTTAAAAATGTATGCAAACAAAAACCAATGATTGCAAAGTTAAACAAACCATACAACTCTATGCACAAGTATGACTTAACAATTTCTACCAAACATTTTACTAAAACACATTAAGGACAGTGCAGATGCAAAGTTTGGTATCAGAATGACGGTACCAACAGCACAAACCGTCATTCTGTTACCAAACTTTGCATCTGCACTGTCCTTAATTTGTTTTTGTAAATTGTTGGGTGGAAATTGTTAAAAGTAGCCCTTGTGCATAGTTGTATGGTTTGTTTAACTTTGCAGTGTCTCAACATCACTCTGTTACTGTGGAATTGCCTGTAACTAACACCTTCCACCAACAATATGATGATTTATGATAATTTCCCTTTTTAGATCATCTGTTTTTAATTGATGAAGATTAGTTTAATTACCATCAGAAAATGTAAACCTGTAATTTTAAAATGACGACAATCACAAATTGGTCACAAAAAAAGCGAGCGATTGACATCCTGTCCTTGTTTCCAGTGGGAACACCAGGAGAGGACCTGTGTCAATACCTGGCCCCAATCCCTGCCAAGGCTACCGGCTTTCACCGTTTGTCTACATCCTGTTCAGACAGGAAGGAACCATCAACTTCCATGAAGACATCTGACCATCACCATGGTGACTAACAGGACATACAAGTATCATTTGCGCTCCATGACTCCAGCAGGCCTCTCTCTCTTCCAGGGTTGGATAGTCCTGCTGTACAGGATGGTAGGAAGTCACAAGTCACAGGATTGCTATAGGGGATATGGGTGGAGATCTTTGGATCAGGCATCAAGGGGGTTGAGGTCAGGTCAGATCCCCTTAAGGGAGAAACAATGGTTTATTACCCTATCACTTCGTTTTCTTGCCGAACCATAAAATATGTAAGGATTGGAGAGAAGTGCCTACATTGGAGTATATATACTTGTGGTGGTGGAAACATGTTTTGTCTGAATGCAGCTGTATCGACCCTCTGGGCAGAATAAACTTGGTTAAAGCTTTCATAATGTCCGTTGAGTGTTTTACTCTGAGAATTAGAACCTAACAATCTTAAGCCATCCCTTTAAATATGGTGTACCTTTTTTATTCGAATTGTTGACCAACTCACTAGAATACATCGAGAGAACTGGTTCAGAATATAGGGATCAATTAAAGCCTTTTAGAAAGTATTCATACACCTCGGCTTATTCCACATTTTGTTACAGCCTGAATTTAATATGGATTAAATTGATCTACACACAATAAACCATAATGACCAATTGAAAACATGTCTAAAAACATTTTAGCAAATTTATTCTATGAAATACAGATCTCATTTACATAAGTATTCACACCCCAGAGTCAATGCTCTGTAGAAGCACCATTGGCCGCGATTACAGCAGGGAGTCTTTCCACACCTGGATTGTGCAATATTTGCCCATTATTAAAACAATTCTTCAAGCTCTGTCAAATTTATTATTTTCAATGACAGAACGACAGATTTTTACCCTGTCAGCTCAGAGATTCGATCTTGCAACCTTTCGGTTACCAGTCCAACGCTCAAACCACTAGGCTTCCTGCCGTCCCAGGAGTGCAGTGTATAAAGTCAGAACATCTGCTGTCTCAGCCACTGTCTGTCACCAAGGGGGTACCCCAAGGCTCGATCCTAGGCCTCACGCTCTTCTAAATTTACATCAACAACATAGGTCAGGCAGTAGGAAGCACTCTCATCCATTTATATGCAGATGATACAGTCTTGTACTCAGCTGGCCACTCCCCGGATTTTGTGTTAAACACTCTACAACAAAGCTTTTTTAGTGTCCAACAAGCTTTCTCTGCCCTTAACCTTGTTCTGAACACATACAAAACAAAGTTAATGTTGTTCGGTAAGAAGAATGCCCCTCTCCCCACTGGTGTGATTACCACCTGAGGGTTTAGAGCTTGAGGTAGTCACCTCATACAAGCACTTGGGAGTATGGCTAGACGGTACACTGTCCTTCTCTCAGCATATATCAAAGGCTAAGGTTAACTCTAGACTTTGTTTCCTCTATCATAATCGCTCCTCTTTCACCCCAGCTGCCAAACGAACCCTGATTCTGATGACCATCCTACCCGTACTAGATTACGGAGACAGGGGGCTATACATTGGCGTGAGGTAGCCTCGTTTCACTGCCAAAAATAAAATGAAACCATCTAGTGTTCAGTGAAATAACAACACAATATCAAATACAGGTAGACTAGTCAAATAATTAACATCCAATCACATTAACCATTACTCTCTCGCGGGAATTCCACTAATGGTCAGTATGTAGACCCAATCACTGGCCACTTTAACAAATGGATCACTAGGCACTTTAAAACAATGGCACTTTAAATAATGGCACTTTAACCATGTTTACATATCTTACATTACTCCTAGCATATGTATATACTGTATTTTATACCATCTATTGCACCTTGCCTATCCCGCTCGGCCATCGCTCATCTATATCTTTATATCTACATATTCTCATTCACCCCTTTTAGATGTGTGTATTAGGTAGTTGTTGGGGAACTGTTAGATTACTTGTTAGATATTACTGCACTGTCGGAACCAGAAGCACAAGCATTAACTTCTGCTAACCATGTGTATGTGACAATTATTTTATTTTTTTATTTGAAAGTACTCTTTCACAAACCTTCACTCTTGTGCAGACATTTAGAAACAAAACATGCCCATTTGAAAAATAAGCCACAGGAGTTTGAGGGAGAATTAAGACGACTTTCGAGTAGTAAGACATGTATAAAAGCAACAGATACCATTAATAAGAAGGGGCTAGAAGCGTCTTATATGGTGAGCTACCGAGTGGCTAGGACAGGCAAGCGACATACTATTGTGGAAGACTTAATTCTTCCTGCTGCCACGGATATGGCTGGGACAATGCTGGGGGAAAAGGCCAAAAAAACTATAGACAATGACTTCATCAAACAACACTGTTTCACGATGCATCAGTGACATGGCAGGAGATGTTTTGAAACAATTACTGCTTCGCATTCAAGCCAGTGAATTCTATGCATTACAGCTGGATGGGCCTGGCACAGCTCCTGGTATAGGTCTGTTACGTTTATGGGGGGTCAATTAAGGAAGACATCCAATTCTGCAAACCACTGGAAACCAGGACAACAGGAGAGGATATTTTTAAAGTACTGGACAGCTTTGTGACATCAAATAGACTTTGGTGGTCAAGATATGTTGGTATCTGTACTGATGGCGCAAAAGCCAAGCCAATAACAACACACAGGTCTTTCCATCATTGTATGATCTGTGTGCAAATTAACTCAAGCCTACGGACAATGCCAAATGTGATATAGCGAAGCACCTGAGTGAGTTGGGTGCGCAATTACGCAGGTACTATCCCGAAACGCATACCACAAACAACTGGATTCGTTATCCCTTTCATGCCCTGCCTCCAGTCCACTTACCGATATCTGAACAAGAGAGCCTCAGCAAAATTGCAACAAGTGGTTCTGTGAACATTGAATTTAAATCACAAGCCACAGCCAGATTTCTGGATTGGGCTGCGCTCAGAGTATCCTGTCTTGGCATATCGCGCTGTTAAGACACCGATTCCCCTTGCAACCACGTACCTATGTGAGAGTGGATTCTCGCCCCTCACTAGCATGAAAACTAAATACAAGCACAGACTGTGTGTGGAAAATGATTTAAGACTGAGACTCTCCAATACAACCCAACATTGCAGAGTTATGTGCATCCTTTCAAGCACACCCTTCTCATTAACCTGTGGTGAGTTATTCACAATTTTCAATGAACAAATAAGGTTTTATATGTAAGATGGTTAAATAAGAGCAAAATTATTATTGATTATTATTATATCATTTGTGCCCTGGTCCTATAAGAGCTCTTTGTCACTTCCCACGTCCCGGGTCTTGACAAAAATTCCCACTCATTCTTATGTTTAATAAATGTACTGTGTGTGTGTGTGAGAGTGAGTGTGTGTGGCAAGCTTACAATGATGGCAAAAAACAACATTTGAGAGTGCGCTGACCCTGGTGCTAGAGGGGGTACGCAGCTGGAGGTTGAATGTTTGAAGGGGTATGGGACTATAAAAAGTTTGGGAACCACTGCCTTATATGAACTGTAACTCAGTAAAAATGTTGAATTTGTTGCATGTTGTGTTTACATATTTGTTCAGTATAGTATATGGTAGAACGAGTATGTGGCCTTTTCTGTAGCTTACAAGCTGGAGATAAAATGTATGACAAAGTAATGAGAAAGACACTTTTTACATACTGCAGGTTTCTCCAATCAAATAGCCTAACCTACCGCCACGATCACACCAACAGCGTTTTGAGCAAAATGGTACGCAGCAGGGGGCTCCCGAGTGACGAAGAGGTCTAAGGCACTGCATCTCAGTGCTAGAGACGTCACCACAGACCCTGGTTTGATCCTGGGCTGTAATCACAACCGGCCGTGATCAGGAGGCTCATAGGGCAGCGCACAATTAGCCCAGCGTCGTCTGGGTTAGGGGAGGGTTTGGCTGGGGAAGGCCATCATTGTAAAATAAGAATTTGTTCTTAACTGACTTGCCTAGTTAAATAAAGGTTAAATCAAAAATTATCTGGATATGTGTGCAACAAAAGTTCAACATTCACCTTCTGCTACCATTTCTGTCAAGACATCTACGTCAAGACATCTACGCATACAATTTGATGCAAATGTTCGATAAATCCAACGTATGCGCCACACAGAACGCACTGCAACTGCAGCAAGACAAATGCAGCGTTCCATTGGAAATGAATGTACTTCTGGTGTACCAATACACAATGACGCTGTCGGTGCGATTGAAGTGTAAATGGCGCCCAATCAAATAAAAAATGTACTGACATGTTAACAAATCCAAAAAACAGGACAGGTCAAAGTAAAATGGACAATATGTGATGGGTAATCAGGCTACTCACAACTGCTGTACAGGAGTTTCACCTGTGGGCTAAATTGTCCTGATCAATGGTTTCAAGTTTGTATCCCTCCATTTTTGACAAGCTGATCACAGCGAACAAAAAAATATACTAACGCATTTCCCGCTGTGTAAACACATTCCAAATAGGATCAGGATAACTCCTGATAAAGTTCTGTAGCTGATATTCAGAGCCAAATAGATTAGTCCTGGAATCAGGACTAATAAAGCCAATGCAACAGTCTGTTTTACAAACGTGGGCCTAACACATGGATGGGCATTCATAAAATGTTTTTTGGTTACTACATGATTCTATATGTGTTATTTCATAGTTTAGATGTCTTCACTATTATTCTTCAATGTAGAAAATATTACAAATAAAGAAAAGTAGGTGTGTCCAAACTTGACTGGTATTGTATTTTTACAAATGTTAAAATGTTTCTTCCACTTTGACATTCAAGTATTTTGTGTAGATCTTTGACAAAAAACTACAAATCCATTTTAATCCCACCTTGTAATACAACAAAATGTGGAAAAAGTCAAAGGGTTTAAACACTTTCTGAAGGCACTGTACATAAAAGTGCATTCACTTCAAAACGGTAAAACAGATATGTATAAAAACACCCTCAAATAAAAGGTGACAGCAACACTTCTGGGTTTTTCACGCTCAAAGGTTTCCCTTGTGTATCAAGAATGGTCCACCACCCAAAGGACATCCAGCCAACTTGACACAACTGTGTAAAACATTGGAGTCAACATGGGCCAGCATCCCCCTTGTAGTCCATGCCCCAATGACTAGAGGCTGATCCGAGGGCAAAAGGGGGTGCAACTCAATATTAGGGAAGTGTTCCTAATGTTTTGTACACTCAGTGTATATAGCCAACTGAACTTAAACACCTTCTCACAAAGCAACTGTCTTTGATGATGCAGAGGTTGTTGATTCTGGTCTACCCAAGTTCTTAGTGTCACACTCCTAATGAAAACACAATTACACCTAATGAAAACACGAGTTACATTAACATAAAACACTAGCGACACACTAGTGTGGGGGTAAGAGACTAGGGCACAGTTTTCATGAAGAATCTTAAGGCTAAATTCCTTGTTAGACCCTTCATGGAGCATCGTTAAATCTCCAAGCTGTTCCCCAAATCCATCGTTACTAAAGTTGCACTTGAAAACAGTTGTTATTTACCGTCTCCCTCAGACCACTCGTAGAACAGCTAAGTGCGTGCGTCATTAGATCACCGCTAAACATGGAATCAAGATATTTGTCTCTCTGTGACTGCCGATAACTTCACAACGAAGTTGACTACAAATAAAGTTGCCAATGTCTTTACAATTCTTACAAATAAGCAAAGGATAAAAATATGCTTCAAATGAAAACCCAGACGAGTGCATTAAAAGATAAATAGCCAACCTACAGCTACATAGGCCTATATACTGAACTTCAATGATATTGAAATCAATTTCCTGTTCATTCAATTTAGTTTTAGTTTGCTATTAGGCTACTGTCACATTTTTTTACTCAATATATTTCATGATGTGTAGCCAAGTGTGCACAATGACGTGCCAAATCCAGTGTTCATACAGACAGTGGCAAGTCAAATTCAAGGACTTTCAAGTACTTTTTCAATCACTCAAATGTATTTTCAAGGACCATCAATTTGCAATTGATTCTAGTTGCCAACAAATCGCAGTATATCGGCAAAAAAATTAAAAACGTACTATTCTTTTTAACTTTATTTAACTAGGCAAGTCAGTTAAGAACAAATTCTTATTTACAATGACGGCATAGGAACAGTGGGTTAACTGCCTTGTTCAGGGACAGAATGACAGACTTTTACCTAGTCAGCTCGGGGATTCAATCTAGCAACCTTTCGGTTACTGGCCCAACGCTCTAACCACTAGGCTACCTGCCGCCCCATTCATCACTACCTTACAAGTTCTAGTTATATTTTTGTTCTGCGTACATGACAATAATATAAGTCCCACAGGCTGTCCCAACACAATGACATGAAAGTGAATTCTGACCGTGTAAAAGACCCTTAGTTGACTCTAAAATGTTGTATTCTATACCCATTTGAAGATAAACTAGTTATTGTGTTCGATAAGACTAAAGATTCTCCATGGGGACCCTATTTCCATTTTAGGGGGGCCCACATGGGTCCCGGACCTCAAGTTTGGGAACCACCGTACTACTAACCTCTCTCCCTGCTTGTTTCAATGCTTCCTCTCTCTGTGTATCTCCTTTGCCTCCTTCATTGCAGCCTGACTCACCATTGTCTGCCTCACTACTCTCTGTAAAGAAAAGGTATATTGTTATGAGAACTTGTTAGCTACCTTAATATCAATCAACTTCTCCTGCTGAGGTCAGGTTCTGTTCAACGTTAACTTCTAACTTCATCTTTCTAGCCAGCTAGTTACATCTAGCTACCTGGCTAATAGCCAGAGCCCTTGAGCTGTCTAGCTAGTTAGACATCTGACTGAAATATCAGTGACTATTTACCAATTGTACACTCATTTTCTGAGAGTCAGGGGGGGGTTTTGTTTGGGGGGGGGGGGGNGGGGGGGGAGTCTTGACACGTCAGGAGTCGAGGGGTTAAAATAATTTTCCGCTGTAGGCCTGGGCTGAGGTAGTTTGTTTCAATTCTCGACCAAAGTGGTGAATGAATGCGCTGCTAACAAGGCATATCTGGAGGAGCAGGCGTAACCTGACGAGCGCATACATGAATCATTCATGATTCCACTCGTTCGCAGAGGTAAGCACGATTAGAACTCCGATCAAGAAGCCTTCTGAGTGTTGATCAACGCTGGGAACGCAACAATAAGTGGGTATAGCATAATTAACTAAATAAAAGTTTGAGTAAACGCTATTTCACAAATAAAAAGGTGTGTAAACGTCGTTTAAGTGCGTTTGCCCTCCACTACATCTCTGGTTTGGTCTGGCAAACCCATTCATAAACATCAATATCCTGCCAGGCAGGGTTGAATCTACATTTGCCCGGTATTTTAGCTATTAATGTGAAGTTTGGTGGCGCCTAATCAGTCAGTTGTGTACCTGCCTGGCTGAGTGGCAGTGTGGGTGGAATAAGCGAGCTCACCTGGCAACCAGAGCACAAAACACGTGAGGAAATACAACTTGGTAGTCTGCTTTGAAATGACCAATACAATTTTACATCATTTTCTGTTCTCCTTTCATTTAAATTCAAGTACTTTTGAAGTACCAACTTGAAGATGCCTGATTTTCAAGGTATTCCAATACTTGAGTTTCAGAGTGCCAAATTCAAGTACTTTAAGCACCTTGTGCGAACCTTGATTTAGAGCAATATTAAAAGGGGAAGCAATAGAATAAGCCGTTAAGATTTGCAGCTATAGCTCTATGAGTTGATCCGTCGACAGTATTGTGGAATAATTATAATGTTAAGGTGATATTTGAATGGAGAAAGCGGATCCAAGAGCAGCACTGCCTTTTTTTGTCTCGATCCTATCAGTATCGACACATGCCTCAACAACGCACTTAGCGAACGTTCTCTCTGTGGTGTATAGGGAAACACATACTACATCTTCAGAAATATGGATGCATCATTAAAACACTTGTATGCCTAAATTCCATCGCTATCAGGAAACCAGGCCCTGACTGTTTTTATTAGGGAAAAGCCACAACCATTAAAATCACTAGTACTGCAGTTAAACACCACCATTGTTTCAATGAGAGCTCTGGTGAGTAAGATGTTCAGTGTATTTATTACATATGGCAAGTCAACTTGGAACTTGGGTATTGTATGACTGGCATTGCATGATGGTCAGGGACTAAATTGATCATGTACCATAGACAGACAAGTTGGTGGCCTGTAGCTGGCATAAAAAGTGGGGTTGGACCAGAGTTGTGTGTGGTCAGTGGTTCTTATCCACTTCTTGGTTGTCGAGTCCTCTGGTCCCTATGACCTGTGTGTGTGGTCCCTTGTCCCTATGCCCGGGCCACCTGCAGCATCTCTCCCACGTCTAGCATCTTTTCCCTGGGCTTTCCCCTGGTCTCTCCCCTCCTCGTCTCCTCACTGTCGATCTTCTCCCAGTCAGAGAACGAAACTGGCTTCACTCCTACAGTCATGCACAGGGAGGTAAGTAATTATTGTAAAATATCCAAATAATAATCCAAATAACTTCACAGATCTTCATTGTAAAGGGTTTAAACACTGTTTCCCCATGAACCATAAACAATTAATGAACATGCACCTTGTGGAACAGTCGTTAAGACACTAACAGCTTACAGAGGGTAGGCAATTAAGGTCACAGTTATGAAAACTTAGGACACACATACTCGTCGCCAGACCCACTGGTTACAGGTCATCTACAAGTCCCTGCTAGGTAAAGCCCTGCCTTATCTCAGCTCGCTGGTCACCATATCAGCACCCACCCGTAGCACGCGCTCCAGCAGGTATATCTCACTGGTCACCCCCAAAGCCAATTCCTCCTTTGGCCGCCTTTCCTTCCAGTTCTCTGCTGCCAATGACTGGAACGAACTACAAAAATCACTGGAACTGGAGACACTTATCTCCCTCACTAGCTTTAAGCACCAGTTGTCAGAGCAGCTCACATCTGTTAATAGCCCAACCAACTACCTCATCCCCTACCGTATTGATTTATTTATCTTGCTCCTTTGCACCCCAGTATTTCTACTTTGCACATTCATCTACTGTACATCTACCATTCCAGTGTTATATTGCTATATTGTAATTACTTCGCCAACATGGCCTATTTATTGCCTTACGTTCCTTATCTTACCTCATTTGCACACATTGTATATAGATTTGTTTTTCTACTGCATTATTGACTGTATGTTTGTTTACTCCATGTGTAACGCTGTGTTGTTGTATGTGTCGAACTTCTTTGCGTTATCTTGGCCAGGTCGCAGTTGTAAATGAGAACTTGTTCTCAACTGTCCAACCTGGTTAAATAAATGTTAAATAAAAAAAATAAAAAATAAAAAGAGCCCTTTCTACGGCCTCTGAAAAACACCAAAAGAAAGATGCCCAGGGTCCCTGCTCATCTGCGTGAACGTGCCTTAGGCATGCTGCAAGGAGGCATGAGGACTGCAGATGTGGCCAATACATTGCAATGTCCATACTGTGAGACGCCTAAAACAGTGCTGAAGGGAGACAGAACGGACAGCTGATCGTCCTCGCAGTGGCAGACCACGTATAACGTGGTCTGGTGAGGAGAGGACCTGCCTTACAACAGGCCTACAAACCCTCAGTCCAGCCTCTCTCAGCCTATTGTGGACAGTCTGAGCACTGATGGAGGGATTGTGCGTTCCTGGTGTAACTCGGGCAGTTGTTGATGCCATCCTGTACCTGTCCTGCAGGTGTGATGTTCGGATGTACTGATCCTGTGCAGGTGTTGTTACACGTGGTCTGCCACTGCGAGGACGATCAGCTGTCCGTCCTGTCTCCCTGTAGTTCTGTTTTAGGCGTCTCACAGTACGGACATTGCAATTTATTGCCCTGGCTGGCCACTTCTGCAGTCCTCATTCCTCCTTGCAGCATGCCTAAGGCACGTTCACACAGATGAGCAGGGACCCTGGGCATCTTTCTTTTGGTATTTTTCAGAGTCCGTAGAAAGTCCTCTTTAGTGCCCTAAATTTTCATAACTGTGACCTTAATTGCCTATCCTCTGTAAGCTGTTAGTGTCTTAACGACCGGTCCACAGGTGCATGTTCATTAATTGTTTATGGTTCATTGAACAAGCATGGGAAACAGTGTTTAAACCCTTTACAATGAAGATCTGTGAAGTTTTTTGGATTTTTACAAATTATCTTAGAAAGACAGGGTCCTGAAAAAGGGACGTTTCTTTTTTTTTGCGGAGTTTACATTACAGTGGAAACACGTTGTTAGTATTATCCCTTTATCTTTACAGTCAGGCTCAGTTTATGGCGTCTTAGTGACAGAAGGTCAGTATGGAGTCAGCTAGATTACTATTGGCCTTAGGGGATTTCCAGTCGTCATGATTTGTTATCATGTAAATCAGGGATGGGCAACTGCCGGATCAATAAAAAAAAATTGCATACAAAATAAATACAAATATATTATTGTAAGTTAGAATAGTTGCAATTTCTAAATTTGGCTGTGCGTCAGCATTTTCTTTTCTGTCAGTCTATAATTACTTGTTACTTTTATCTCTTATTCTTATCCATATTTTTTTTAAACTGCATTGTTGGTTAAGGGCTCGTAAGTAAGCATTTCACTGTAAGGTCTACACCGGTTGTACTCGGCACAAGTGACTAATACAATTTGATAGTCACTCAATTAACCAGTGTCAGCTAAGATTTTTAGATTGCTAAGTTAGTTTAGCGGCCAGCTATTTAAACTTGTGTTTCATGGTCGAATTGATTTTGTTATTCAGTCTCTCCACCCTATGGCAAAATCAAATCAAATTGTATTTGTCACATGCGCCAAATATAACAGGTGTAGGTAGACCTTAGTGAAATGCTTACTTACAAGCCCTTAACCAACAATGCAGTTAAGAAAATTGTTAAGAAACTATTAACTAAATAAAAAAAGTTAATTATTATTAGGATTTTTTGTTAACACAATAAAATAATGAGGCTATATACAGGGGTACCGATACCAACTAAATGTGTGGGGGTACAGGTTAGTCGAGGTAATTTGTACATGTAGGTAGGGCTAAAGTGACTGTGTGTGGTGGGGGGGGGGGTCAATGCAAATAGTCTGGGTGGTTATTTGATTAATTGTTCAGGAGTCTTATGGCTTGGGGGTAGAAGCTATTAAGGAGCCTTTTGGACCTGGACTTGGCGCTCCCGTGCCACTTGCCATGCGGTAGCAGAGAGAACAGTCTATGACTTCTGACACCACCTAGTATATAGGTCCTGGATGGCAGGAAGCTTGGCCCCAGTGATGTATTGGGCTGTACGCACTACCCTCTGTAGCACTTTACAGTCGGATGCAGAGCAGTTGCCATTCCAGGTGGTAATGCAACCGGTCAGGATGCTCTCGATGGTGCAGCTGTAGAACGTTTTGAGGATCTGGGGACCCATGCCAAATCTTTTCAGTCTCCTGATGGGGAAAAGGCATTGTCATGCCCTGTTCACAACTTTCTTGATGTGTATGGACCATGATAGTTCGTTGGTAATGTGGACACAAAGGAACTTGAAACTCTTGACCCGCTCCACTACAGCTCCGTCGATGTGAATGGGGGCGTGTTCGGTCGCCATTTCCTGTAGTCCATGATCATCTCCTTTGTCTTACTCACATTGAGGGAGAGGGTGTTGTCCTGGCACCACACTGCCAGGTCTCTGACCTCCCTATAGGCTGTCTCATCATTGTCGGTGATCAGGCCTACCACCGTTGTGTTGCCAGCTAACTTAATGATGGTGTTGGAGTCGTGCTTGGCCACGCACTCGTGGGTGAACAGGGAGTACAGAAGGGGATTAAGCACGCACCACTGAGGGACCCCAGTGTTGAGGATCACAGTGGCAGATGTGTTGTTGCCTACCCTTACCACCTGGGGGCAACCCGTCAAGAAGTTTAGGATCCAGTTACAGAGGGAGGTGTTTAGTCCCAGGGTCCTTAGCTTTGTGGGCACTATGGTGCTGAACGCTGAGGTATAGTTAATGAACAGCATTCTCACATAGGTGTTCCTTTTGTCCAGGTGGGAAAGGGCAGTGAGGCGTGCGATTGAGATTGCTTCATCTGTGGATCGGTTGGGGCCGTATGTGAATCGGAGTGGGTCTAGGGTATCCGGGATGATGGTGTTGATGTGAGCCATGACCAGCTTTTCAAAGCACTTCATGGCTACCAACGGTAGTCATTTAGGCAGGTTACCTTTGCTTTCTTGGGCACAGGGACTATGGTGGTCTGCTTGAAACAGGGAGAGGTTGAACATGTCAGTGAAGACACTTGCCAGTTGGTCCGCGTATGCTCCGAGTACACATCTTGGTAATCCATTTGGCCCTGCGGCCTTGTGAATGCTGACCTGTTAAAAGGTCTTGCTCACATCATCTAGATGTATAATTGTAGGTAATTAGCTGTAAAACAGAAATGCACATGTGGGTACGCCGACCCGAGAGGATCTGTGGCCCTTCATGATGAGTTCAGATTTTTTGTGGCCCCCACTCCCATCAAAGTTGCCTATCCCTGATGTAAATAGTATATGCAAGAAGTTAACACATAAATATTGCACTGCAGGCGGAGCACCGGTACACTGCTGTATTGCATTTACTGTATGTACTATTCCACACAAGAAGTTTCCTCACAGAAAAAATGTTATTTGAAGTGAATTAAATCAATTCAATTCAACAGTGCGAAAGAGTTGCAGTACCTCTTTTCTCCAGGAGGGCGGAGACCGCCTGTGATCCAGGCTTGACAGTGGAGACATCCAGTGTTCCTTTGCCAATGTCCTGTAGCAGAGTCCTGGCTGTGTCAAAGCTGTCGTTCATGGTGGTGGCTATCACCCCCGTGGGACCCCTCTTCACCCAGCCACTACAGTACAGACCTGCCGACACGCACGCACACACACAGGTTAAAGGGACAGTTCAATCCAAAAGGGATAGACGTTCTTCTCAGACCTCAACAGTGGTCTGAGGTCGATCATCGAAACCCCACCGCCTGCGGCATATATCCACCACCATAGCGTGGGTATGAATCCCACCCAACCGCTATTCTTCATCTCCCTCTCTCTCTCTCTGGGTCACCACTCTCATTTCATGTTAGCCCTATCTGAATTAAAAACAAATGAAAATACTTACATATATACACTTTTTGGGGGGATATGGGGCCTATCTTTCCCATTAGCTTGTGTTTAAGGCAGATGAACGCACCCATACACACCTGCAGTCTGCTGCACGCGGCCCATAGTGTTGGGGATGATGGCTTTTCGGGCGTCGAAGGGGACGGCAGGGTCGATGGGAAGGCTCTTGTAGCCGATGCTGCTGATGACTAGGCCGCACTCCACATCTTCCACCTCACCTGTGGCCACTGCCCACACCCCCTCACCGTCGCCCTGGGGAGAGACAGAGAGGCCGGGGCCAGCTTAACCTAGGTGCTCCTCTGTTCCAGCTTTAGACAACATGGCCTTGTCTTGTGTTTAATGAAAAAGGTTTTATTGGGTTTATCTGGAAAGATAAGGACAACCAATTACGACAGAGGCAAGAGGGTAAGCTCAAGAGATGATCCTATATCTATTCCTAAAGCTCACCTCCAGCCGGTTGACAGCCAATCGTATCCCTGCAGCCCTGATGAGGTCAGTGGAGGGGAGGACCTCCAGGGGCCTCCGGAGGAAGCGGAATCCCCAGGCCCGCTCTGCCCTGTTCCATCTCTCAAACTCCTCTTTCCCTGGAGTCTCTATTGCAGCCTTCAGCAGCAGCTCGGTCAGACGCTTCCTGGGCCTGGCCAGCGCTGAGAGGACACACACACACACACACACAATTACAGTCAAATATTCAGTTCAACAGAAACTCCAGCACAGATAAGAACTATACTGACAAAAATAAACAGGTTGAACAAAAACTAGGGGGCAAGTATCAACATATACCTACAGTTCAGGCATAAACACAAATAAGCCCACACACATAGGAATCTCCACTAACCCTTGGTTGACATTTCCTGGGATTTTTCTGAGAGTTGCCAAACTAGCTCCAGCACTTCCTCCTGTTTTATGTGCAAAACGAATCCCTCAGGCTGTCTAGAAAGGCACCATGCCAATCAATATTCCCCATTATGTCATCCACTTAGAAGTGTGTGGTTAAGAGCATTGGGCGAGTAACCGAAAGGCACTTAACCCTAATTTCTCCTGTAAGTTGCTCTGGATAAGAGTGTCTGCTAAATGACTCAAATGTAAATGTAAGATGAAAATCCATAGTCCTATACTCAATGTGGTTAAGAAAATACTGTGAATATGTGACTGACAATAGAGTAAATAGTTCAGACTTCTGAAACGTCCTCACAAGACGGTGAAGTGTATCATGGGGAACAGGTTTATGGGAAGGCAGAGAGAGAGAGAGAGAGATGCTGGTTTGAAGACAAGGGAGAATGTACAAATTATGTTAATCTGATTCTGTAATCTGGTCTGCAGAGTTCAGACATGATTGAGAGGGGGGAGTTTGGAGCATGTTCCTTGTCAGATAGATAGATGGTAGCAATGGAGGCCTTAGGAAGGGGGAGTGTCTCACCTTTCAGAGTTTCTGCTATGCCCTCAAACTCAGACACCTCCATCTCTGGTCTGGTGCCAGGCAGGTTCACCATCTCTCTCAGTTCCTAGACACAACAACAAATAAACACCCACGAGTGTTTGCAAAATAATGTTGACTTAACGACATACAAGCACAGGTGATGGTTATAAACGCAACTCTTAACTTAACTTTGTAACTTAAGACATTAGTTGTCTTAAGTGTTCATCAAATAAGTAGAACAAATTATAAGTAGAAAAAGAGTAATGTTTCATGTTTTTAAATGTTTTGCTCACATAATATCATTTTAACAGTATGCATAAATGTTTCTTTAATCGAATAAATGTGGGAAAAAAAACTAAATGTAGACATGAATAAATGCATTTCTATAACTTCCAAAATATTTGGTACAACGATAGGGAATTGCCAAGATGGAGGCACAGTGGTTTCAACACAGCGCCCCCCCATCAGTCACCTAGTGAATATATAAATCATTACCCTTGACCTGATCTAAGGGAACGTTTATTTATAAAGATGTGGGGATATTTAGGCAGATAAAAGGCTCAACTTTTGGCACGTATACTCACATGGCAAACCGTCACAGTCAATTTTATGTTGTGAATGGAAACTGTCCCACAATCTGTCCCACAATCTAGAATCACACTATGCAAAAACCAACACAAGTACTATAAAGTAATAAGTACTCCCTGATTTACAGAACAAAACAATTGCACTTGGAACTTTAAATCCTCATAAATATGACTTCATAATTTAATGTTAATCATCAAATGTGAGATATTAACTTGCATCAACCTGTGTGCTCCCTGTGTTCTGTAGTGGTCAGGGGTTAAGTGTTAGGGGTCAGAGCCTCACCTTAATAGTGCAGGCCACCTGTAGGGGTCCCCTGCGCCCCACAATGAGCACCCTGCGGACACTGCTCTCTGCCAGGGCATCCAGTGCATGCTGGGTGATATCAGTCTTCTACACAGGAATGAGACAGAGAAAGGGTTACATGGAGACACCTGACACTTAGCAATAATTATATATCCAGAGATATGCAGATATGGATTGTTTTCTTTCTGTGTGCTTTAACATTTTATACACAATGGTAGGATTCAGGCTTTGACAGAGAGAGAGAGAGATCAGATATAGAATGTATGTTGGCAGATGCATGGCAGCATATCTCTAGCCTGACTACCTATCTACATCGCTCCGGCCAAACCAGTGTTTCTTCTCCACAATGAGTCAGGATTTGCTTTTCTCCATGCAAACACATTCTGAGCGTTCCGATTGGTCCAAGAAACCAATGGATTGGCCCAGAGCTGGCCTACATGATGATGTTATCAACTTTAATATTGTGATTGGTTAGATTTGTTAGAGATGACCCAATTGCTGATTAATTCGTTTTGTACAACGGCCCTCATTTTGAGGTCAACACAAACAACTTCTAGGATGGCAGTTTCAGACAATGTATGGAGCGATAGAGCAGCGGAATTAAATTCAGGATGAGTCGTCAGGCAAGCATATCTTACCTTCAGAATATCTACAGGAGATAGCAGCATTCTCGCAACATCCAGTGCCACGTTACCCTGCCCCAGAATTACAGCAGTCTCACAGCTCAGATCTGGCCTAAGCTAGTAGGATGGCGAAAGAGAGACGGAGAGGGACCGAGATAGACAGAGAGACTTATTTATGTACAGTGCATTCGGAAAGTATTCAGACCCCTTGACTTTTTCCACATTTTGTTACGTTACAGCCGTATTCTTAAATTGATTAAATAAAACTTTTTCCTCAGCAATCTACACACAGAACCCCATAATGACAAAGCAAAAACAGGTTTTTAGAAACAGAAATACCCAATTTACTTAATTATTCAAACCCTTTGCTATGAGACTCGAATTGAGCTCAGGTACATCCTGTTTCCATTGATCATCCTTGAGATGTTTCTACAACTTGATTGGAGTCAACCTGTGGTAAATTCAATTGATTGGACAATTTGGAAAGGCACACACCTGTCTATATAAGGTTCCACAGTTTACAGCGCATGTCAGAGCAAAAACTAAGCCATGAGGTTGAAGGAATTGTCCATAGAGCTCCGAGACAGGATTGTGTTGAGGCACAGATCTGGGGAAGGGTACCCAAAAAATTCTGCAGCATTCAAGGTCCCCAAGAACACAGAAGCCTCCATCATTCTTAAACGGAAAATGCTTGGAAACACAGAGAATCTTCGGGGAGAAGGGCCTTGGTCAGGGAGGTGACGAAGAACCTGATGGTCACTGACAGAGTTCTAGAGTTCCTCTGTGGAGATGGGGGAACCTTCTAGAAGGACAACCATCTCTACAGCACACCACCAATCAGGCCTTTATGGTAGAGTGGCCAGACGGAAGCCACTCCTCAGTAAAAGGCACATGACAGCCCGCTTGGAGTTTGCCAAAAGGCACCGAAAGACTCTCAGACCATGAGAAACAAGATTTTCTGGTCTGATGAAACCAAGATTGAACTCTTTGGCCTGAATGTCAAGCGTCACGTCTGGAGGACACCTGGCACCATCCCTACGGTGAAGCATGGTGGTGGCAGCATCATGCTGTGGGGATAGCTTTCAGCTGCAGGGACTGGGAGAGTAGTCAGGATCGAGGCAAAGATGAACGGAGCAAAGTACAGAGAGCTCCTTGATGAAAACCTGCTCCACAGCACTCAGGACCTCAGACTGGGGCGAAGGTTCACCTTCCAACAGGACAACGACCCTAAGCACACAGCCAATACAACACAGGAATGGCTTCGGGACAAGTCTCTGAATGTCCTCACGTGCCCCCGCCAGAGCCCGGACTTGACCCCGATCTAACATCTCTGGAGAGACCTGAAAATAGCTCTGCAGCAAAGCTCCCCATCCAACCTGATAGCTTGATAGGATCTGCAGAGAATAATGGGACATACTCCCCAAATAAAGGTGTGCCAAGCTTGTAGCTTCTACCCAAGAAGACTCGATGCTGTAATCACTGCCAAAGGTGCTTCAACAAGTTACTGAGTAAAGGGTCTGAATACTTATGTAAATGTGATATTTACGTTTTTTATAAATTAGCAAAAATGTCTAAACCTGTTTTTGCTTTAACATTATGGGGAATTGTGTGTAGATTGACATGGGGAAAAAACTATTTAATCGATTTTAGAATAAGGCTGTAATGTAACAAAATGTGGAAAAAGTCAAGGGGTCTGAATACTTTCAGAAGGCACTGGATATCACAGAAATTTGTGTCGAAGCCTGTGATTTAAAAGCTCAGTACTTTCTCCTAACACATCTGTAAATAGTTAGGATAATATACATCTCTGTTTCTAGGCAGCCCATTGTACCAGCCGACAAAGTCTTTGGCAGAGTACACCCCAGCCAAGTCTTCCCCTGGTACACCCATAGTCCTGTTCCCCTCCGCTCCATAGCTCTACGGATAAACACACACACATACACATAAATACTCACACTTAAAGACACAAAAAACATCACACACACAGTGATCTACACTACCCAAAATCCAGTGTGTAGCATAGAATTAGTCATTAGAATACTAATTTAACAGGATCTCTTTGGGGTGTAGTCTCACCAGCACCACAGCGTGATAGGCTTCTTGAAGCTCCTCCACAGTGACGTCCTTCCCCACTCTCACATTACCATGGAAACTACACCTGGCATGCCGGGCCGTTTGGGTGAAGGTGTTGATGACGTTCTGACGAGACAACAAGAAAAAAAAAGAGAGAGGAGAGAGAAAGAGGTGCCATGATTCAATAAATTATATAATTGTGTCTGCTTCTGTCTGGCTATCATTTAATCAATCAATACTGACCTTGACCTCTGGATGGTCGGGGGCCACCCCAAATCTGACCAGGCCGAAGGGGACGGGTAGACGCTCGTAGATGTCCACCTGAACATCTGTCCGAGTCTTTTACAGACACACAATAAAGTCTTGCTTACATTTAAGAACATGCCAGTATGAACCAGACATATGTTGACACTGACTCGGACCTGGGCAATTCCAGTCCTCGGGGGCCTGATTGGTGTCACACTTTTCCCTCCATCCCTAGCAAACACACCTGATTTAAACTAATTGCATTTTTAACTGAAGATCATGATTAGTTGATTATTGGAGTCAGGTGTGTTAGCTGGGGCTGGGGCAAAAGTGTGACACCAATCAGGCCCCTGAGGATTGGAGTTGCCCAGGCCTGCGTACTACTTTAGTGTGAGTCTATTGACGTATGCAGGGATATATTTGACCTGACAGCATTGCTAGAGCAACACTGTCGGGCAGTGTCAGTCTTAGTAGGCTTTTATTTTAATATAAGGGCTTTGTGTGCAAGTGCAGGAAATGTATTCGTGCCATTTAACAACCGTGGACCACAAATAATGCTATCTTTACACATGGGAAATATACAAGTAGCAGCTAGTCGCTATATACTGTATGTACCACAATACAAATGAGAGCTATTCATAGAGTAATGAGCATTAATGACATTATTTCCTGATTTACGAGCAGGCCTCGGTAGCTGCCTGTAAAAATATGTTCCAGGCAAATTAAGCAATTGTGCACATACAATTTCTCAGATGATCTCTTAATATCACCAAGTATGAGTATATCCATTTGAATTCAATCGTTTTGACAGCATCACTTTGATATGAACGAAACCTTCCATACATATTTGCCCATTGTAGAAGTGCTACTTTTTGAACCTGAATGCCAGAACATTCAAGAAATAAAAGGTGCTCAAAGTTGACCAATTTTGCTTACCCCTACCATACCATGAGGCATCCATGTCTTCATCACTGGAAAATATAAACAGTTGAGATTGATATAATTTAAAAGCTTACAAACAGGGCTGTCAAACTATTGTATAATTTCTTAAATAATAATTTCTTGACCTTAAAAGTCAATTATCTGAAAACGCCTCAACTCGAGATTTATTTCGTATTCGCAGATGTTGTAGCCTAGACCCTATTTTACATCATATGAGGTTTTTGTGCTAAAATGGGAATAAAATGTAAACTTTCAAATGGTACCCCAAAGATGGTTGGAGGTCCACATACTGTATCAGAGAATGTTGACTTGAATGGGAATATCTGTTGTTTTAACCCAATGAGTCCCACCGCACGTTTTGGACTTCTAACCTCTTTTAAACATTGTGTGTTTGAGCTACAGACTTCTGCGTTATACCATTGGATGTCTATTTCTTCTGCAGTCGTAGATACCAACTGTGTGATTAATGGGGGCTGAGCTAGAGCGGTGCTCACAAGCTACAGAAAGGTCATTGAAAGGTAAGGGGATCTCCTACATAGAAGATGATAGACAATCTCAGAACAGTGTCTATAATACTGTATGTAATAAGCTCACAGTTGCTGTCACAAACTCCACACAGTTGTCACTGACTAGTTGGATATTCATTTCCCAGTGAGAAAACCATTTCTGTAGTTTTCTGTACTTACAGCATTCATAAATTCATTTTTAAATCAGGTTTTTGCTTTGGCTGACCTTTTGAAAAAATATATTGATATTTGTCATAGAAACTCATGCATGCAACTGTTTATGTCAAATTGGTTCGTGTTCTACTTGTAGCCCTGGTTGTCCTGAAAAGAAAATGGTAAAACACTGCATTGTGATGCTAAATATAAGGGCTGGACATGCAGATAAATGAAAAGCCAATTGTTATGGGGTATCGGGACTGAGGGTTAAATTACACTGTCAATCCTCCATAGCAAACCTAATGAAATCATAGGAATATGGATAACATAATAGACATGACCATTTAAGTTGACATTCAACGATAGGTGGACCTGCAGCCATCTTTGTGGTAGTAATTAGAACTTAACATTTTGATAAAACTTTAATGTCAATGGTGTACCAGGTAAAATGCAGTGGTCTGATGGGATAGGTCCATTCCATTTCTATGATTGAAATTACACCCACCCGGTATTCAAGAGCATGTTGTGTCTCAACTGATGGCGGGAACAACACAAAAACCTAACATTATGTAAAGTAGGGTCTAAGCTACAACATATGCAAATATATATATTTTTTTTTTTGTTGATGCCTTTTTAGATAATTGATGTTAAAAAGTTTTTCAAAAGTTTATAATAAATAAGTGATTGAATTCAAATGGATTTACCCGTATTTTACAGTTCAGGGGTCTTCTGAGAAGTGCAAACCATTATCTGAAACCGACAGTGAAACTACTCTAGTAAAAAGAGTTGTCGCTAGTTACCACAGACAAAGTCAAAATGGGCAATATCATAACAATGAATGAAAACAAAAATGTGCTTCATGATCTTCATTTAAAGTGAGGGTTAGGCATAAGGTTAGCAGTGTGGTTAAGGTTAACCCATTACATTACACATAAGAGTCATTGTACGAAGGAGTCTTCTGTACAGGGGAGTTTTGTTAAGAGTCCCAACAGTCGGTCTGTACATTAACACGCATCGCTTGCAGTACGGTTTTGAAAGCATAAGAACCTTATCTTTTATTTCAGCGAGAAACCATTTTCAAAAAAAGAAATGTTAAATTGATACACACCTTTACAGGGTTAGTGTGGCTACACGGCCATATCTCCATGTTACAGTGCTTGTTCACGGAGGACAGACAAAATACAGCTAATTAGCACAGGTGGTCCCGCTATCTAGCACGCTCCGAAACATCTGTGTGTGACGGAAGAAGGCTACCAGAAACGTGTTGTCACTGAAAAATACTGTCGGCTGCAACTGTGATAAAGCCGGTTAAAACAGTTTACAGTAAGAGTGTATTTAGAATTTGTAAAATGCACGAAAGTATGGGGCTTTATGTTTCTAGAACTGTATCACAATTGAGAATCGATTCACGTTTAGATGGAGTATTTGGCTGCCAGAGCCAGTCTACCTCTGAAAATAACATATAAGGTCCTTGGACCTTAAGGAGTAACGGTAGTCTCCTTAAAGAATGAAACACACCGAGAATCTCACTGCCGATAGGTACTTATCTGAGTGGGAGGCCGTTCCTTCTCTTACCAAGTAGCGACTAACCTACCGATTCTACTTGTCTAATTCAATGCTCGTCGGTGGCCAACAACTTCACTTTGAGCCAGTATTTTCTCCATACATCCACATATGAGCCAGTCACACTTCATATGCAATGTAGACTATGGGATGGTAGCTAGCTAAGTGCACAGATGCAATGCATACAACTCTAAATACTTCCAGCAAGCTAGCTAAACACTGTAGATAGTGATGACATAATTAAATAACAATGGATTAGCTACTTTCCATGAAACAGCTGCCTGTGTTAACTGCCGCGTTAGTGCAGTGTCCTTAGCTAGCTAGCGAATATGCTAACGTTAACTAGCTAGCTAAATATTTGGCTATGGGCTGGCACTGGCAGTAAGGGATTATGGAGAGTGAATTAAATTGTTTCTTCGCCATCTTCCTAGGCGGTCATCTAGCTGTGGCAATCTGGCTAGTATCATCAAGGGCTTTTTACAAAATGGCAACATTAGAACAGATAGCTTGGAATCTAGACCATAAGCAACACACACGAATATGCATTGCCAGACAACGCTACTGCCATCTTCTGGTTTGGAGTATTTTAACAAGGTTGAGTGGCTGACGACATCCAAGGTATTTGCTGTGTGAACACAAAAGAGATTGACTGCTGACACTCTGTTCAGAGGTGCTAAGTACTGTCGGCAGGCAAAAATGTGACAATCTTACCGGTGTGTCTGAACTTTCAGAGTACATCTTGGGCTATGGTTAAGGTAAGTTAAGTTTCAAATCTGATTTTAAGAAGATACATTGTATAAATTATGGTTTAGCCATCATTTTTACTTTGTGGCTGTGGTAACTAGTGACAACCAGCAACAAGGGACTATAAATGTGTTTATAGGCCAAACAACCAAATTCTCAGCTATATAAACAATACAGAGCTTTAGCACAACAAAGACCTTGGTCTGGTGGATTACTGTAGGTGGGGACTGGGGAAACTCTGGGTGTAAAGTACACATTGGCCGCTGTCCCTTTTATCTAATCTCTACCATTCCTGAAGTCTGCACTTGTTACTTCCCCTCATGGAATGGACTCCCTAGTTTACACTTCGGGGAGAAGGGCAATAAATTGGAACAGGATTTTGGGAAAGAAAGCTCTGATCCAAGATTTGTGCCTAAGGGAAGCAGCTACCCGATGGTTCAAATCTTGGGGACAGTAGCACTGAGACATCACTCACCTTGACTAGGTGTTGTGCAGTGTAGAAGCCAGCTGGGCCGCCTCCCACAATGCACACCTTGGGGCTGGAGGCAGGTGTGGAGGTGGCAAGTCCACACACACCTGTATAGACACATGCCAGAATGAGCAATGACGACCCACGTATGTAGCTACCTCATTCTATGTCACTACATAGTCATAGTCATTTTATCTGTCCATATAGGCTAGTGTCAGACATATTGTAAATTCCTGTTACTAAATCACTATTCTGTCCAGACCTGTATACGTGTCGTTTTACTCTAGGCATGGTGAATTACTGCATGCACTTGGCGAGCAATGTCCATTGTTTGCCCCCCCCTTCTTACCATGGAATCGTGTGATCCTCACGCACCTTGCCGAAGTCAGAAACAACTTTAACATCTGGACCTGGCACAACGCAGCTTTATGAGTGCTCGTCTTCACAAATCATCAATCGTCCAGGAAATGTATCTTTGGTAGGCGGCTAGGGAGACTAGCTTGTAGCTTGGTCCAGACTGAGCTTTGGTCATAACGTTAAATGCAGAAGAGTCAAGGCACTAGGACAGGAATGGATTAAGGGCGGGATTGTCAATCACTTCATCTCTTCCTGCGGTGTGTGCTCTCCAGTTGTCACACAATAATGAAAACACAATTACTCAGCTAGCTGGTACATTGCAAATAGGTAGCTAGCTATCGTTAGTAACTAAATAAATGCACAGTCATTCATTAAAAACACAGTTGTTCCCCTACTAGCTAGTTACCCATCCACAGTGTAGTAGCTACGTGAGTGGGCTAGCCACAGTGCTGCAGATGACCGTGGGTGACCGTTTGTTGACAAATGAATTCAGCAGGATTAGCTACCTCCCTCAACTGGTTAGGTTTATAAGCTTTAGAGTTAATTATTAGACAAACGAAGTTAGCTAGCTATTTTGAAAAATGTGCCACTTGCCATGCATGAAGGCAGATTACATTTTAAAACATTAGTGGAAGACTTGAAACAAATGTAAATCATATGTCAAAAACGAACCGTTTATCCTGTGTCCCGTCCAAAGTGTCTCGTCCTGAAAATTTAGCTGCATACATAGTTCCGGGTAAAACTAACTGCACCTTGACAAATGGCTTTATAAAGATAATAATCTCTAAACCCAAGGTAATAGTGGGTCAATGTCTTGGATTTATCAGGATTTGTCTCCTCTGGGTACACACACACATAGTTGCATAACAAGACCTTGCTTTTGAATTTCTGGCGCCCTTGAATGAACGCCACTGTGTTTTCTGTTGGTTTTCTACATCAAATAAATTCAATAGCTTCTGCACCATGTTTTATTTTGAAGACTCTGTGTAAAACACAGTTTAAATGAATGACTATGTCCTCTCTTTCAGACACCATAATGTATTCTAAGATTAGACATTGACGAGCCCTAGATATTGCCTCGTGAAATTCCCCTGGAGAGTGCCAAATTCTCATAAACTTTACAATATCTGTTAGCAGTGGCAATGTTAGCATGTAAATCTTGGTGGGGCAAATAAAACATATTTTTTAGATGCATGCCAGCAAAGCCACTACACATCCCAACACTAAACAATACATTAATTACACTATAAGGGTGACAAACGGTGCCCACAAACTGTTAGGGCCTACTTAAAGATGTCCCAATAGCAGAGCTTTCTTTTCAGCACCATAGAGTGAATCCTTACCACCGGTACACCTGGCTATCAGCGGAGCCTTCTCTGGCAGCGAAACAGTTCATTCAGCATAATTTACTGCCTTTCTAAAAAAAAAACAGCTGATATGGCTGACTTGCTTAAACAAATGTGGTTCCTACTGACAATTGAAATGTACAAACTATGGCATAAGGGAAAGATGAGCAGATAAAAGGCAATCCGTAATTCCGATTAAGATATTAATGAGCGAGCTAAGACGGACAAAGTCAATATGTATTTGCTCAGCATTTTTTAAATGTACAGCAACAGAATTCAGAACATGGCCCGTTCTTACAGTATTCTCCCTGTACACCAAGTCAGAACCATAGGATAAATAAAGGGGGCATATAAGCAGACAAGGAAAGCTCTTACAATATTCAATGATGACATTTCTCTAAAACAGGCTATAGGCTACGTGTGCACCACCAAGTCAGAAAAGTAGGCTAAGTTATGAAGGGGAAAGGGACCAGATTATTAGGGTGAGGCACATGGGCTACTAAGAGCTTACTACCAACATACACTTAGTATTACTTTCTTAGCTACAGTATACATAGCTCCCTGGCATATTACATCATTTATGCAGCAGCATACAATACATTTCTGGACTCACCTTGTTGTGCTGTGCTCACTTGAACAGGAAGGTGGCACGGTGGTCCTTCTTGTGGGCAAATTTTGTCATCAAAGTCTGGCATTCTCAGGATTTATGGTGCTTTCAAGACAACTGGGAACTAAAAAAAAAAAAGTTCATTCATGACGTTAGTGATTTTCATGTCGGAGGTCTAGAAAGAGGCCCGAGTTTCCGACTTGGAATTCTGAGTTGGATGACCGTTCAAAAAGTATTTTCCCAGTTCCCAGTTGTTTTGAACACGGCAGAAGTCATGCTGGATTGACAGCATGGCCAATGTATTCAATCTTTTCTGGCCCATGGTGTGTTACGAGTGAATGTTTATCCTTTTAAGCTTTGAAAAGAGACCATTCAACCCAGACTTGGACCACACACCCTCTCCACTAAATATCATGCTAGTGATTGCTTTGCAAAGCTTGCAGTTAGCCACTGATTCTTTCCACTGATTGTTGAATTTGCGATTTCCAACTTGTTGTGTAATGTTTATGGCCGATGAGCACCGATACGTTTTATCTTTCATTTCTCTTCATATGACAAGGATTGAAAAGAATTTGCCAGTAGATTGATGAAAATCAAAGCTATGTTAGATATAATGTGATTTGACATCATTCTATCTGTGGCCAATGACCTTGAGCCTTCTTGGATGGGCACTTCTAATGTAAATATATGGCAGCACCCAAGGGGCTTGAATTATTTAGCTCTCCCCGTAGATTTTGCGGTGATGTAGTGTCCCCATGAGTGACAGAACACTGAGCCAATCACGGTGCAACTAAAGAACATTACCAACCTCTACGCTCCGTATTTTCCGCTTTCTGCCCCACCACCACAGAAATCACTGAGCTAGGCTGAATCACCCGCATTTGAAGCTGCCTTCCTCAAGAAAGCAAAAAGAGACCATGTTTGTATGCAGCTTTATTTTTTTTTACATTGTTTGCAAACTGATTTGTGACACGTATTAATGCCAAAATAACATGCAACACAGGCAACCCCCAAAATATCTATATACAAATCAACTAAACAGGTGGGGCTCGATACTCTGTTAGTAAGACCAGGGAATCCATAAATACAAAGTAATGCATCAATAGCTCTTTAAGTGGGCATGTGTTGACTTGACTGACACATGCCTATTTTACATCTCTGACTTGCATGGAGTTTATATTCAGCTTGGTCACATTAGGACATGTCAGATGAAGAGCAGGATAATCAAACAGATTAGTGCAACATTGTCAAAACACTTTTAAATCTGCTGGATGTGCAACAAACTAAACAATTGACCTGTTCACACATTTTCAGCCCATATCTGATTTGGAAAGAATGTCAGACATCAAACTGCAGGATGTGGTATGGTACCTTGCTGTACCTATCACTGAGTCACATATAATTTTTCTGTTAACATAGACAATTCGCATAACAATCGGAAGTGGAGACACAAAGAAGAGCAAAACAGACATTTCATGAGAAGATCTCATGAGAACAGTAGCCTACAAATGGCACAGAATTGCACACTATTAATTGCACTGATGTTTCTGTAAGATGCATTGAAGAGAAATGCACAACTACCAACTTGGAAAATAAACGCAAATAATGGATTGCTCAGACAGACGTCTGAAAATATATCTGAAATCTAGCCAAAAATTGGCCTGACTGCATAGACACTCTAAAGGTAAATTATTACATAAATTGCAGAATAACTTCTTCCATTCCCTTCAATGTTACAGTATCACTTTAAAGTCAACATTGTCTGGAGAGCTGCTGGAGTAGATGAACTGTGGGTCAGCAGTAGGCCTGTGCTGTGGACACACATGCTGGTGGTGGTGATGGAAGTGTCTTCTATTGTCCCTGGCTGGTGTGTAGTGCTTTTTGGTCTGTAGGAAAACATAGAGATGTTTAAATTCATATTCACACTCATCTTAGACTTAATCTAAGGGGGGTTAGTGGGCGTGGGCATGGCCAAAGGCATGGATTTATAGGCCCTCCTCTTGGCTGCAGAGACAAAATGTTGCTGTTTTATAGCTAATTTCCTGAAATTCTACATATTCATTTTGTCATGGGACTGAGAGAATTTTCAGTTTTAAAGATAATTTCCTGCAATTATACACATTTAGCCATGGCCTTTGCCTTGTTGTTATGCTATCTGAAATTACTCAAACATTATAACAAAATCATTGCGGGACCCAGCCCATGACATTTTTGGAATTTCAGATTCTCCCTGAGAATGGTGATTGTTAGTTATCAAAGATGATCTTATTTATTTAAAAAAGATGTTGCTCCATTATGTTTAATGTTACACTGAAAACATTTTACCATTCCGAAAATTATTATAATTATCATTTGAATGTTTTTGCAGTGGCGGTGCGCAAATATAGGGGAAACACTGGCTTACCCATGTGCATCGCCACATCAGAGCTCCAATGAAGAGGAAGAAGATGACGATGAAGGCCGTCCAACTCAGCACAATCAAGATGGGTTCAATGATGTTCTGACTGCCTCCACAGCCCTTCTCTGGATCTCTCTCTGTATGGAGGGGAGAGGGAATTAGAAGAAGTGGTTCAGCTTCATGTCTTCTTGAATAACTCTGGGCCCTCATTATAGCCCTTTGACTCTGACCCAGAGTTTTTCCTGGCCTGGTCAACTGCACAGGGAAAACTCATTCAAAAGAAATTCAAAGGAATATGGTGAGTCCAAATTGCACATATTGGAACACAAAACCTAACCTCTGGTGCACTAATCATGATCATAAACCCCTTCTATCAGTTGTGGTATGTCGTTGAAATTGCAGAGACTGATATTTTCACACCGCATCATAAAAAAGTGTGGAACAGACAGTTCTAGAATAATGATTGGATACCAATTCTTTGTTAATCCAGGAAGAGAAAGACAATCTGAATGAAAAATGTAATTAATCCTAACCCTGATGAATAACATTTCTTCTTCTTCTTTAATAAAAAAATAATATTTGTACCTCTGACAATGATGATGGTGCCATTACTGTCCTGCTGTTCCAGCACTTTCCTTTGGATATTGTAGTGCCTCCAGCTGCAGTAGTAACTGTCTGTGTCCTCCACCCCAAGCGGGGACAGCCTAAGTGTGAACTCACAGCCCTGCTTGACCTCCTGGTCCTGGTCTGACACCAATGTGACCCGACCTAAGAAACTACCGTGGGTCGTGATCCTAATGACTGCTCTTTCAGCTATCGACAAGTACAGCACATCTCTGTTGTCGTGGAATCGACCCCTGAGGTAGAGGCCTGTGGGGTTGGGTAGCGATGTGGAGCAGAGGATCTCGGCCGAGGAGTTGACCTTCATCAGAGATACGGCACTGGGGCTCTGGGAAACTTGCAGGAAGAGAGATAGATAGACAGGGGCCCAGGCTTTAGACATATTGTTATTATGAAGACAAGAATGCCATCTTGGTCCTCCTTGTTTTTTGTCTGAAAGTTTATTGTCCATTTATGGTCAACTAAAAACTCACTTACCTGTCCAGGTGAGCACTGCAGGTGTGCAGAGGAGTCCCAGCACACATCTCCACAACAGAACATCCATCCTGCCACCTGGGTACCAGCTGCATTTATCAGGGAACTCCACACACTCCTCCACACACGCAAAACACTCACAACTGACTGGTGGACTGTCTTTTGGCAGGGTAAAATGAAGAACAGCTGAATAAATGGATAAAGAACAGTTTCCTCTGTTGACTTGTTCACAGGAAGTGTTGTGGTTATTCTCTGCTGACGTGTAGTCTGTGTGTGTGTGTCCTGTATGTGCTGTGAAAACTGAAATGTACATTATTTTGGAGATAATAATTCCGTACAAGACAACAAGCTCTATATGAGAGAAATAACATTATGAAGACTGGTTATTTCCAAAAGTTTATTTGTACACAAATCAATACCATTTTATATTCATAAAAAAAACATGAATCCCAGAATATTAGAGATTAGGCTAAAACTAAAAACAAGCTTAGCTTAGTAGTTATGAAAACAATACTTGTGAGTTGACCAGAATATTCCAGAATATTACAACACATCAATGTATATATAGACCAAAACCAACTCCCTTTATAAACAAGCTTAGTAAGGGTTCTGAAAAGGCTTCTACCTGGAACTAGAGTTATTCAAAGGGTTCTCTTATGGGGATGCCGAGGGAACTCTGTTAGGTTCTAGATAGCACCCTTTTTTTCTGTGAAAGACGATTATTAGTGATTTCACTAACTGATTCCACAAATGTTGGTGCAAAACTAATTCAGGTGCAAAAGTTAGTATTGTATTGGTATAGAATGCATCTGACATACATCAACATAGCAGAGGTCAACGTTGAGTTCATTTCGAAAGAACCAACAAGATGAGGGAAAAAGGGAAACCGCACACTGCTCTTGATAGTATCACTGATCTTTAATAAGCTTACGTATCGGCCTCACGGCCTTCGTCAGAGCTTTGAAGAGCAGTGTGCGGTTTCCCTTTTTCCCTCATCTTGTCCAATTGTTACCATGCACCTGCAAAAAGATTGCTCAGATGTGCGAGTGCCTTTTGAAAGAACCAACAAGCCAACTGGCTCAGCTGGCTGAATGTTATGCAGACATCAGGGTAAGGGCCTCTCTTGAACTTTCATGGATCTCATCAGTGTTGTTGTTGCTCTGGGTCGTAGAACACTTGAGTCGTTCCATCAAACTTCTGTCAGAACGAGAAGTGTTGAGAAACAATAGAACGCCCAGAACAGCGATGGCAATGATGCTGATGATAACAACCAGGGCTAACCATACAGGAGCGTGTTGGTCTCTCCTGTTGTCAACACTTTTCTCTGAGAAAATAAAGATAAGTTTGCTGTGAACACACTGAATACTCACAAAGTCACAGTACAAAGCCAGATACTGAATTTATATAGGAATATTGTATTATCACATTTAATAATAATAATTACTAAAGCTTTTCCTGGTCATATCACATGATCGGGAAAAACTCAGGGCCCATTTAACCCTAGTCAATATAGACTGGTCACTGTCCGGTAAGCATAGCATATTTTACCGGACAGTAAATTGGCACAAGAGTAGTTGATGTAGTGCTTTGTACGTTAGCATTGTACTCACCAGTAACTGCAACAATGAAAAAGCTTGTTGTCCCTGAATCCCCCCCACAGTTTGTGCCAATGGAAAAGGTGTAATTACCCTCATCAGCTTTGGTAACATTTTCTTTCTTATAATAGTAGGGTTCCGTTTCCTTCATGTGACAGTTGTTTTTACAATTCAGTAGTACAATATTTGAATACTTCCATGCAAACCACTCAGTAACACATGTTGTGTCATTTGCGGACCCCTTCGTCCCTTGGTTGTGAGTTTGTATGGCAGTGTAATCCACTGTACAGCACAGTGTCAGTTGATGGTCTTTTGAAACCGATGCATTGTCACACGTTACTTTAACCCCTGGAAAACACAAAGGATATCAATGAATGAACATGCAAGGATATCAATGAATAAAAGTATATCAGTGGATGATATCAGTATAATAAACATTCTCATATATATACAATGATAAACATGTTCATGATCATACATAAAAATGCTGTATTATATTGTAATATTACAGTAATACCATAACAAACATAATTTCACCTAAATTTGCAGTTTGAATTTACCTTGTCCTTGTGGAGTTCCCAAAACCAGAGACAGAAACAACAAAAGCATTTTGCCAGTGAGTGTATCTGTCTTAAAGCACAAAGAAAAAAGACCACAACACATGAATAACTTAAAGAGTATATGTACAGTGCCTTGCAAAAGTATTCATACCCTTTGGATTTCTTCACATTTTAGTGTGTTACAAAGTGTGATTAAAATGTATTTAATTATAAAACTAAATACTCTCAAATGTTTGGACATACCTACTCATTCAAGGGTTTTTATTTATTTGTACTATTTTCTACATTGTAGAATAATAGTGAAGACATCAAAACTATGAAATAACACATGGAATCATGTAGTAACCAAAAAAGTGTCAAAATATATTTTAGATTTTAGATTCGTCAAAGTAGCCACCCTTTGCCTTGATGACAGCTTTGCACAATGGGCATTCTCTCAACCAGCTTCACCTGGAATGCTTTCCCAAAAGTTTTGAAGGAGTTCCCACATTTTCTGAGCACTTGTTGGCTGCTTTTCCTTCACTCTATGGTCCAACTCATCCCAAACCATCTCAATTGAGTTGAGGTTGGGTGATTGTGGAGGCCAGGTCATGAAAGTGACAAACTGACACATTTTAATTTTCTTAAAAAACTCCTTTGTATTGAAGGAGTGCCTTTAATTTGATGGCATTCACATGCGCAGTTCGGCGGGTGACGACGTTAGACCCGATGATGTGTTTCTGCGCATGAGCTTAGCTAGCCAACGCTGCCATGACATCGCCTACAAGCGTGATCAGGGATTTCTATTGGAAAAGCAGTTTCTGCTTATCTTCATACTGTATGTCTTTGGTTATGTCGTAATTGTGTCAGCCCTAGTCCCACAGTACACCAAATATTTTCAAGTTTATGCAGTTTCCTCTCTCCACAGCCTCAGTGCCAAAGAAACCCCCACAGTTCAGCTAAATTCACCATCAAACACAGACTCTAAAGGTCATTCTGAGATAGAGACCCTGAGCGTAACCATGAGATGGTACCTCGAGGTCAGGTGACTAATAAATCCTGACACCCACACACACGTGTCTTAAGGAAAGGCACACACACACACAATCACGCAAGCTCACAATGATCTAAGTAGTAAGTATAACGCACTTACAAGCTCACAGCCTCTGGAGGTTCTTCTGTCCAATAAAACCATATAGTGCAGTGTCCCAGGTTATAACTGTGGGAGAAGAGAGTGGGTGGAGAGAGTGGATATTCCCCTTTTAACTTTCACTACGTCTTTACTGAGGCAATCTGCAAATGTATGGTTTTCATTGGAGGAGCTTCCTGAAACGAATCAAATGTTAACAGCATTCGGTATTACACTGTCACGATGTCTCTCTCTGATCCGACTGGTTATAACATGGGCACTGAGGGAGGACAAAGCCTGAATAGTTTTTTCCTGTTTGCACTGGCTTTTTGTTGGGCTCAATCAACATTCCCAATCACATGTTTGTACGGGCTGTATTTGTATTTATTATGGATCCCCATTAGTTCCTGCCAAAGCAGCAGCTACTCTGCCTGGGGTCCAGCAACATTAAGGCAGTTTATACAATTTAAAAAACATTATAATACATTCACAGATTTCACAACACACTGTGTGCCCTCAGGATCCTACTTCACCACTACCACATATTTACAGTACTAAATCCATGTGTACATGTATAGTGCGTATGTTATAGTGTGTGTGTGTGTATGCATGTGTCTGTGCCAGTGTTTGTGTTGCTTCACAGTCCCCGCTGTTCCATAAGGTGTTTTTTTATCTGTTTTTTAAATCAAATTTTACTGCTTGCGTCAGTTAGTTGATGTGGAATAGAGTTCCATGTATTCGTGGCTCTATGTAGAACTGTGTGCCTCCCATAGTCTGTTCTGGACTTGGGGACTGTGAAGAAACCTCTTGTGGCATGTCTTGTGGGGTATGCATGGGTGTCCGAGCTGTGTGCCAGTAGTTTAGACGAACAGCTCGGTGCATTTAACATGTCAATACCTCTCATAAATAAAAGTAGTGATGAAGTCAATCTCTCCTCCACTTTGAGCCAGGAGAGATTGACATGCATATTATTAATATTAGTTCTCTGTGTACATCCAAGGGCCAGCAGTGCTGCCCTGTTCTGAGCCAATTGCAATTTTCCTAAGTCCTTTTTTGTGGCACCTGACCACACAACTGAACAGTAGTCAAGGTGCGACAAAACTAGGGCCTGTAGGACCTGCCTTGTTGACAGTGTTAAGAAGGCAGAGCATCGCTTTATTATAGACAGACTTAGCTACTACTGCATCAAAAAAAAAAAACACAACAAGCTTTAGTGTAGTCAATGAAAAGGAAAGCTCATGACAAACTCATCTGAAACAATATGTAGTATGCACTGCTGAGACAAAGCAACAAACAGTCAAAGCAAACATTTTGACTTATATATGGTCAAATCTGTTTACAGTTTGAAAGGAAAATAAACTAAACCAGACTTTCCTGATTCCCAAAATAGAATACATACTATTCAAGAAAGAGGGAAGATCTGGGCCCTGTTCCAATCTCCAGCCACAGCAGCATACTATTCAGAGGTTTACTGCCATCCTCTGGTTAAGTAGTGCATTTTTATTTCAATATATACACTCTCACAGACATCGTCACTCCAACACAAACACACACACAAGCACTCACTCCATCATTTGCTCACTCACACATAATACGCACATACATTTTATACTGGTCTACACACCTACTCACATGCAAGCTGCTGCTACGCTGTTAGTCTTATATCCTGTTGCCTAGTCCCCTACCCCTATTCATATCTACCTCCATCACTCCAGTATCCCTGCACATGCAAATATGGTATTGGATCTGATTTTTAAATATTTCCGGTATATTATATGCTTACTTACTTTGTGTGTTTCATATTTCCTATTCTTATTTCTCGTGTTTTTTTATAGTAATACATTGTTATTGATTATTGCATTGTTGGGTCTTGAGTTTGCAAGAAAGGCATTAAACAGTACTTGTGACATTAAAACTTGCAACTATAGTTAACAGAGGTGAAAGAGCCCAAGCCTGCACTACTAAAATGCGACCTTTGCATCACTTTATTTTTGTCAGAACAGAGGTGGATGATTTGATGTGTTTTCCACACAGTCTATAGCATTCTAGAGAGAGAGAAAGAGAGAGAGCAAAGGGTTAAAGGATATAGTCTAATTAATTCAAATCAGACTGATTTCCAGGTTAGAATTGTTTTAATGCTCAACATGTGTGACGCTGACACCATATGGTCAAATAAAACAATAACCTTAAAAGGGCCAATCTGCGATTGGTACATTCATTTTTTGACTTGTAAATGATTGATGTATACCCAATAACTATTGAAAAATATAACTTATAAATGCCTCATGCTTAGATAAACTGTTGTACCCCATCAGAACCCTAAATATAATCTTGTTTTATTCATTTGTTTGTAAACAATGTAAATATGAACAAAAGATGTGTTATTTGTTATTCACTGTGTATTAATTCCTTGTGTCACTAATTCTATGTTGTATTTTATATCTGTAACTCTGCATTGTTGGAAAAGGACACGTAAATAAGCATTTCACTGTTAGTCTACACCTGTTGTCTCTGAAGCATTTGGCAAATAACATTTTATTTGTTATGGTTAAAACTAAAATTTTTTAATCGAAAATGGTAAGTCTCTCTCCAGGTCTCTCTTGAAAAAGAGATGTTATCTCAATGAGAAAAAACCTGTATGAACAAAGGTTAAATACATTTTCAATAAATGAAAAAGTCTCAATAGCTTTGTCTATGAATTTGAGAGTGGTTCTATTTCTCCATCCCTATCCCACAGCTGTTTACCAAATTGATTGCAGTGATTATTACATGGATGAACACACCCAATGCAAATGGCAGTCACAACAGAACTATCAGCATCATTAGTGAGAAGATCTAGCATTTTCAATCAATTGATTGGTCATTTTGGAATCACAGGAGACAAAACAACATGTACATTTCAGTTGAAACAAGTACACCTGGTTTTATGTTGAACATTTTGGATATTTCTACCCCTCTGAAATGCAATACTATTAAGGCATCTAGATCTTCTTACAGGCTTAACATTCAGTACATGTTAACAGGACACATTTGTGAGATAGTTTTCCAGCTTCATCCCCTTGGATAGAATATTATTTCTCCCAGGGTTATTGCTCCTTTGGCTGACAGACGAAATGTTGTCCATCCTGCAAATGTGTCCTTCTGGATTAAATGTTGTGGTCCTTCACATAATTGATTCCCTCTGGAATCTAGCCCACATATTTGGCACTAGCGTCCTTTTCCCATATCTTCGTTTCCCCCTCCATGGTGTGAGAGCACAGTGGACCAGCCTCCACAGCAGTCTAGAGCAGTGGAATACATGGAACAACAGCACCACCTTGTGGCGTATTGAAGTAAGTTCATAATCAAGTCTTTATGGGATATATTGGTCCAGTCTTTTCCATAGATTATTCTTTAGGCAGGGTGCAAAGGACCAAAAAAGCAACATTCAGGTCCTCTGGCCCTCCCCGCCTATACAATGGTACCTATGGGAAGCATTGTAGTGGTCCTTAGAAGAGAAAGTGTCAGTGTCCTGATACCCCTCATATTGGGCTTTTGGATGTTGAGATGTGTTGGAGTTTTCTGTGTGTGTGCGTGTGTACGAGCGGTGTGTGTGTGTGTGTCTCACCACTGTATGTGCGGGGGCTGTGTGTGTGTCTGTGTCTGGCTGGGGCTCTGCTGTGTGTATTGTGTGTGTAGGAGTGTGTTGGCGTGCGTTGAGTCCTGTCCCTCCAGCCAGTCCTGGTAGAGAATGTGTAGGCCAGGGTTTGTGTCAGGCAGCCTGATTGGTAGACGGCTGTAGGCCTCCTCCATCTGCTGAACCAAGGCTTTGTCCACCCGACCTCCTGTCTCTCCCTGCGCCTGCCCACGACCACTCACACAACCTGGGGAGAGAGAGGGGAGATGGGGGAGAGAATAGAAGAGGGGGAGGCAGAGTGGAGAGAGAGAGAAGATGGGAGAATGAAGGGTCAACATTCATTGGGACAATAAAGACCACACTAAATTACTACTGTAGTTTCTACATGAATTCAGCTTCCTCAGTTACATTTTTTTACACCTGCACCGGTGGATTTAAGTTCAATGGCAGCCTAATCTGGGGTTACTCAATTGTAAAAAACGATTTGTGCAAGAATTTCTAACACAGGTTTTCACAATTGCCTCGTCACATTTACCCAAAACCAAACCAGAACTAGGAAGTAGATGTGACTGACAGGTGGCTGGGCCAATGGGTTACCTCCGGGGCAGGAGAGCACCTCCACCAATTGGTAGGGGACGTGTCCTTTCCTCATGCGGTGGACCAGGGTTTGGATGTTCCTGAAGCCATAGACTGATGCAAACTGCAGCAGCACCTCACCATCCCGCTCCAGACACACCTCCTGAAAGTCACGGTTCCTAGAGGGAGGAAGGGAGAGGAGACAGAATGAGAGGGATATTTAAACTCACTTCCTCTTTTACAGCCTGCTTCCTCTACCCCCTTTCCTACCCCTCTCTGCTCTCATCCTTCCCTCTCCATCTTTCTCAGAACAAGGTCTTCAATTTCTCTCTCTGTCCCGGTCATCCCTCTCTCCCAACTTACCTGAGAGTCTTGTATGTGATCTCCTCTACATCCAGACTAAACAGTTCAGAAGCAGCATATTTGAAGATGTGTTCCAGGAAGCCCTCCGATCCTCTGCCCTGATGTCTCACCAAGGCTGGATCCCCCGCCTCCCCCAGGCTAACATGGAGACGGAGAAGAACGTGACACACTCTGAGTCACTGAACCTAACACACAGAAATACACTCACAGACACACGCATAATAATAATAAGAATAATAATAAACTATTTGTTTAGCGCTTGCAATACAAGTAAAAAAGTACCTAATATCATAAAATAATAAAATAGAAGTGCTAACAAAGAAACAACATCTCGATTATCCATTTGTTAGCAATTTTCAGCCAATATCCAACCTTCCATTCTTAAGCAAAATTCTGGAGAAATTCATTTTCAAACAGCTAAATGAGTTAAGTGCCAACAGTATTTTTCTCTCTGTCCTTGTACTTATAGATTTAAGTGCTGAATTTGACACTGTTGACCATGATGTCCTTCTGGACAGACTGGAGAGGTGGGTTGGCCTCTCCGGTCCACTTCTAAATTGGTTCAGGACCTATTTAACCGGTTGAGAGTTTGTCACCCTTGGTGAAAATAACTCAAGAGAAAATACATATCACATGTGGCGTTCCAAGGTTAGATTTTGAGTCCGGTACTGTTCAGTTTATATATGTTACCCCTTGGCAGCATTATCAGAAAGCACAGCATTGATTTTCACTGCTACGCAGACGATACACAACTTTACATTTCTGTGTCACCAGAGGATTTTAGCTCCGCGGATAAACGATTAGACTGCATTAGTGATTCATATTTACAATGACTGCCTACCCCGGCCAAACCCAGATGACACTGGGCCAATTGTGCGCAGCCCAATGGGACTCCCAATCATGGCCGGATGTAATACAGCTTGGAATCGAACCAGGGACTGTAGTGACGCCTCTTGCACTGAGATGCCGTGCCTTAGACCGCTGCACCACTCGGGAGCCCGCGCTCTAGACTCATATTTTAACTCATGGGCAATAAAGATAAAACACCAGGTAAAAAACCTAGGTGTTATTTTAGATTCTGAACTCAATTTTGAATCACACATTAGGAATGTGACCAAAATAGCTTTTTACCACGGTGCCATGGTGCAGCCATTTCTTTCTCAGGCTGATACAGAGACTCATCAATGCTTTTATTACAAGCAGGCTTGACTACTGCAATGCTCTCCAGTCTGGTCTACCCAAGAAAGCCATTGGTCAACTGCAAAACATACAGAATGCAGCAGCACAGGTACTGACCAAGACCAGACAGAGAGCACACATTACACTGGTTTTAAGGTCTCAGTTCCTCTGGCACTGGCCTTTTAACTATCCAAAGCCTAGGACCAAGAGGCATGGAGAGGCAGCCTTTAGTTATTATGCTCCCAGCCTCTGGAATAGCCTGAGGGGGGCTGAAACTGTGGACATTTTTAAAAGAGATCTTAAAACATCTTTTTAGCTTTGCTTTTCCTTAGTGTGATTTTTAGTTGTTCACTTTGTGTCTTTCTTTTGTTTTATGTTTGTTGTGTAGTAAAACATTTCAGCTTTTACTTTCATTTTTTATTAGTTGATTCTTATAAAGCACATTGCGTTGCATTCCATGTCTGAAATGTGCTGTATAAATAAAGCTTGATTTTATTTAATTTGATTAGGAGGAAGGACACACACACACATCACCGCTTCACTGAGCCCCACATTGAGCAATGGCACAAACTTCCTGATAAGAGGCCAGTGAAAAGTGAAACACTCACACGTGGTCTAGAGGGACGGAGTCCAGGTCTGCTAACGACACCTTCATCTGCTCCATCATGTGGAACACCTCCCCTGGAACACACACACGGATTTACAGTCTTACATTAAACATTGGACAAATTATAAAACCTACAGGTTTACAGTAGAAACATGAATGACATCCCTCACTGTCTGTTTCTCAATTTCTGGGGTTAGAGAGGGGGAAATGAAGTGGGTCTAGGTTTAGGAGACAAGGATATGAAAGAATAGCTGGCATCGAGACATCTTGTGAGATTAGGAGGCTGGAAATGATTAAAGGAAGAAAATAGTTGATGAAAAGAGAGAGAGAGAAAGAAAGAGGTCAAACAGATTCATTATTTGTTATTCTTATCTCTTCCTTTTTACATTTTTTTTTTGTAGGTATTTTCTTAAAACTGCATTCTTGGTTAATGGCTTATAAGTAAGCATTTCACTGTAAGGTCTACACCTGTTGTATTCGGTGCATGTGACAAATAACATTTAATTTGATTTGATTTATACAGTGCCATCAGAAGTATTCACAACATTTGACATTTACTTTACTTGTTGTATTACAACCTGAATTTAAAATGGATTAAAATTGATATTTTGCCTACACACAAACCTCATAATGTCAAAGTAGAATGACGTTTTTTTGGGGGGGGAATTAATTGCACATGAAAAGCTGAAATGTCTTGAGTCAATGAGTAAGCCTTTTGTTATGGCAAGCCTAAATAAGTTCAGGAGTAAAAACGTACTTAAAAAGTCACATAATAAATTGCATGGACTCCGTCTGCAATAATAGTGTTGAACATCATTGTTGAATGACTACCTCATCTCTGTACCCCACATTATTTGTAAGGTCACTCAGTCGAGCATTGAATTTGAAACATTCAACCACAAAGAACAGGGAGGTTTTCCAATGGGTCGCAAAGAAGGGCACCTATTGGTAGATGGGTAAAAATACAAAAAAGCAGACTTTGAAAATCCCTTTGAGCATGGTGAAGTTATTAACTACACTTTGGATGGTGTATCAATAAACACAGTCACTACAAATATACTTTGTAGTGACTGTGTACTTCCTAACTCAGTAGCCCAGAGAGCAAGGAAACCGCTCAGGGACTTCACCATGAGGCCAATAGTGACTTTAAAACAGTTAGAGTTTAATGGCTGTGATGGGAGGATGAAAAGAAGAAAGCCTGTACAGAATAAAATATATTCCAAAACATGCATCCTGTTTGCAATTAAGGCAATAAAGTAAAACTGCAAAAAATGTGGCAAAGAAATTAACTTTATGTCCTGAATACAAAATGTTATGTTTGGGGCAAATCCGCACAACACATCACCGAGCAGCACGCCTCATATTTTCAAGCATGGTGGTGGCTGCATCGGGTCTGCATCATGTTATGGGTATGCTTGTCATCGGCAAGGACTGGGGAGTTTTTGGGGGATAAAAATAAACAGAATAAGCACAGGCAAAGTCCTAGAGAAAAACCTGGTTCAGTCTGCTTTCCAACAGACACTATGATACACATTTTCCTTTACAATAACCTAAAACACAATGCCATAGAGTTGTTTACAGTTTTGACTTCAATTGGCTTGAAAATCTATGGCAAGACATGAAAATGTCTGTATAGGAATGATGAACAACCAATTTGACAGAGCTTGAAGATATTGTACAATCCAGGTGTGCAAAGCTCTTAGAGACTTACCCAGAAAGACTTACAGCTGTAATCACTGCCAAAGGTGACTAACATGTATTGAGTCAGGGGCTTGAATACTTATGTAATCAAGTTACAGTGCATTCAAGAAGAATTCAGTCCCCTTGAATTTTTCCACATTTTGTTACGTTACAGCCTTATTCTAAAATTGATAAAATTGGGTTTCTATTCCCTCAATCTACACACAATGCCCCATAATGACAAAGCAAAAACAAAAATATGATGATTCAGACACTTTACTCAGTACTTTGTTGAAGCACCTTTAGCAGCGATTACAGCCTTGAGTCTTCTTGGGTATGACGCTACAAGCTTGGCACACCTGTATTTGGGGAGTTTCTCCCATTCTTCACTACAGATCCTCTCAAGCTCCGTCAGGTTGGACGGGGAGCGTCACTGCACATCTATTTTCAGGTCTCTCCAGAGATGTTCAATCAGGTTCAAGTCCGGGCTCTGGCTGGGCCACTCAAAGACATTGAGAGACAATGTTCAGAGACAACGAAGCCACTCCCTCGTTGTCCTGTTGGAAGGTGAACCTTCGCTCCGGTCCTGAGCACTCTGGAGCAGGTTTTCATCAAGGATCTCTCTGTACTTTGCTTTGTTCATCTTTCCCCTCGATCCGGACTAGTCTCCCAGTCCGTCTCTGAAAAACATCCCCACAGCATGATGCTGCCACCACCATGCTTCACCATAGGGATGGTGCCAGGTTTCCTCCAGGTTTCCACTTGGCAGTTCAATCTTGGTTTCATCAGACGAGAGAATCTTGTTTCTCATGGTCTGAGAGTCCTTTAGGTGCCTTTTGGCAAACTCCAAGCGGGCTGTCATGTGCCTCTTACTGAAAAGTGGCTTCCGTCTGGCCACTCTACCATAAAGGCCTGATTGGTGGAGTGCTGCAGAGATGGTTTGTCCTTCTCCCATCTCCACAGCACAGAGGAACTCTGGAGCTCTGTCAGAGTGACCATTGGGTTTTTGGTCACCTCCCTGACCAAGGCCCTTCTCCCCCGATTGCTCTGTTCGGCCGGGCGGCCAGCTCTAGGAAGAGTCTTGGTGGTTCCAAACTTTTTCCATTTAAGAATGATGGAGGCCATTGTGTTCTTGGGGACCTTCAATGCTGCAGAAATGTTTTGGCACCCCTCCCCAGATCTGTGCCTCGACACAATCCTGTCTCGGAGCTCTACGGACAATTCCTTCGACCTCATGGCTTGCAGCACTGTCAACTGTGGGACCTTATTAGACAGGTGTGTGCCTTTCCAAATCATGTCCAATCAACTGAATTCATCACAGGTGGGCTCCAATCAAGTTTTAGAAACAAATCATGATAAATAGAAAGATGATGTACCTCAGCTCATTTTCGAGTCTCATAGTAAAGGGTCTGAATACTTACGTAAATAAGGTATTTATGTTTTTAGTTTTTTTACATTTACAAAAAAAATTTAAAATCTGTTTTCGCATTGTCATTGTGGGGTATTGTGTGTTTATTTAATCAATTTTAGAATAAGGCTGTAACGTAATAAAATGTGGAAAAAATTAAGGGGTCTGAATACTTTCCGAATGCACATCAGTAATTTTATTTGTCATAATTTTTTTACAAAATGTAAACTGGATTTTGTGTAGACTGTTGAAAAAAAAAGAGAAATCCTTTTTAATCCCAGAAAATGAGGAAAAAGTCAAGGGGTGTAGAGGTAGAGGTAATGAAAGCATAGTACCTGATGTGAGGACACAGTCCACGTCTCTGCTCTCCAGGAGACTGTTGTAGAACTCCTCTCGCACCGCCTCCAGTTTCTTATCAAAGCATGGAGCCACCATAATATGGTAAAGCTTGTCTGGGCTCAGCTTCTACAAACACAAAGCAGAAACATATAAAACACTATTCACCTGTTGTGTGAGATGAGTAACACGGTTATAACACATGAATAATGTGGCATCAATCACTATTCACATGTTCTCATTAATTTAATTTAATTTAATTTAATTGTATGGGATGGGTTGTTATAACACACAAATAGCGCTGACCTGTTGTTTGGTGAAATAGTCTTTGACCAGACAGCCCATGATCTGTTGAGGAGACCTGGCCGTACAGATGTGAGGAGTGACCAGACTGCCCAGAACACGCTCAGCGTACCGGATCCACCCTGGACAGAAATAGAATAATGAAATTCACTTGAGTCCTAAGCTTATGGTTTTATTATCTAAAGGGTTGGGGTCAGAGAAAGATGTAGAGCGAGCAAGACTGAAACAGAAAAAAAAGAGAACATGAGGAGAACGAGTACACGAGAGAGCGTAAGTAAGCATTTCACGGTTAGGTCTACATCGGTTGTATTTGGCGCATGTGACAAACACAATTTGATTTGATTTGAATGAGAGAGCAGGAGAGGGAGAGCGACTCCCCTCCTGAAAGGCCTATCTCTAGGGAAGGGAGTGGTGTGAGGCTGTGTCTGTATCTCTTCCTCCCAGCCCGGCTCTGCTATCTCTACTTTCAAATGGAAGCTGGGTCCACCCTTAATACCCTTACCTTAATAATGCCACACATCCCTCAAACAGCACACACAAATGTTAAACTGAAACACAAAAAAGCTGCTTAACATTTTATACTCAGGTTGTGGTGTGTGTGTGTGTGTGTGTGTGTGTGTGTGTGTGTGTTTGTGCGCGTGCAGAGGGAAGAGGGGGAGGAACAAGGAGATTGTGTAAATATTACCTGGACAGGAGGAGGTGAACATGGGTAGGGCCTGGCTATCATGGTGCCTCCTGCTGTACCTCTGGACAAAGTCTCTCTGGCTCTCCAGAATACTGAAGCCTGCTGCTAGAGTAGTATCAAACACATACTGCACTCCTACAGACAGAAAGGGAGGGTGAGAGAGAAGGGAAGAAAATGATTCATCTGTTATGGTAGATGCCAATGAATGTACCGCACTTTTACTTCACATACACACACTGTGTTCTACTGATCACTCACACACACAAACACACACAACAAACACACTCTATCACCATACGCACACACCCACACAAAGATCTTTGAGGAAACTACAGAGCTTGTCTGGAATTCCCAGTCAACACAGAGACATAGATACTGTACACGCTCACTTACCCAGGCTCTTGAGGAAGCCACAGAGCTTGCGTGTGGCCTCAGGAATGTCCAGACTGTACTTGACAGCGAAGAAAGGCAGAGACTGGGGACACACTGACACCACCAGGACCTGGTGTTTGGACACATCACACTTCTGTAATGACAAAAAGAGGGAGAGAGGGACATGTCAAACGTCGGCCGAGAAGAGAGAGACCATTTACCTGGCATCAACACTGAATGCCCCATACATTTCAGTGACATGAAACCAAACAATCAGTCTGCATGCCAGGCAAAGAGACCAGCAATAACAACACACATTAAAATAATTCTGACATGACGTCATCTGGAAACTAAGTACAGCAAAGATAACCCAATTGATCTTCTTTCCTCTCAGACAGTATACACCCTTGTCTCTTTAGCTACTATTGAAGCATTGACATCATAAAGCCTCTCAGATCTCCACAAGTGCTTAGGGAGGCTAATCATGTGAGGTGTCCAGGTTTGTATTCATTAGTGACCACCTCAGCAAAACCTATTGAAACTAAAAATGGAAAAAAGCTGTTCTTATTGGATAAGTCCAGGTAGTCCCTCCCTGTTTCAGTCCGTTTTCTTCCATTTGGTGCCTATTGAATACGACCCTGGTAGCCTGGTCAGTGGTCCAGTAGTACCTTGTTGAGGCCCAGGACGCGGGCCACCTCCTCCAGGTTCTGTTGGGAGATCTTTAGGCTCTCCTCCTCGGACACACAGCCCTCACAGGACAGACAGGCACTCAGCAACACCTGCTGCTTGAGGAGATGGGAGGAGGCAGGGACCTCTCCGTTGGCTACATCTTTCTCCGGAAGGGAGCTAGTGCCTTCATCACTCTGCTTCTTGTTGCACTGGAAATTACCAATCAACCAACAAATCAATAAATTAATCAATGTTAGAATTGGACACAATATAACATGTTTGACTATAATATGCAAAAAGTAATGACCTCAAACAACTGGGTCAGATACGACAGGATGGAATATTTCAGTTGCAGAGAGACACTTACACACTGCACAGTGAAACCACAAACATTCCATGGGCTTACCTGTTTAGTGCAATTCTCACACTTCTCCTTGCTTCTTCCGATGTTCTCCTCTGACATTTTTCTGTGAAATGGCTGTGGGTTGGATTTCACAGAAACACAGGATCAGTAAGCCATCCAACTCTGGAATCGACCTGGAATCTTCACAACACGTCTACACAATTTCCTTGGACAACTGTCGTGCCAACTACTCTACGATCCAAACTAAAATGCTAGTATTTGTGTGTGTGTGTGTGTGACTCAACTCCACCCAACTTCTACATCATTAACCCTGTTCTAACCAATCAGGATCATTCTTCTTATCTCTACAGCAGCATATAATAAAGATGGTAAACTGCCGACAAAACAGCTTCCATATCACAACAAAGCATACATAATTGCACCAAGTGTGTCAATAGGCAGGCAATTAAGCTTTATTTGTATAGGCTATGACATGATAACTACTATGTTGATGGAGATCCAAAGAATGGACCCAAACCCCAAATCATCTGTGTGTGTGTCCTCTGAGTAGGCTACTGTATTCAAAATGGGCTTACATAGTATACAGTAAATAAAGACAAAAATAATCATAGATTATTATTATACATCATTCATTATCATAATTGATATAATACATGTTAAATAAAGGCCGAAGCCTCTGTTAGAACATATAGGCCTATTATCAGGACGCAATATAAACAGCTATTTATTTTGCTATTTATAGCCTGGTAAGGGTTAATTATCTATGATTATGCTTTCTGGTAGTTTTTTTTAAATCTCTAAACAGTAATTCGAGGGAGAAAAACATTCCTTGCTTGGCAACAAATGTGCAATGTCTGGCATGGCTCAGATAACCTATGACGTCTACACCAGGGTCCATCATCAGCCATTAAATGTATTAGTTAAGAAGGGTTCTATTAACAAAGGCTGAGGGTGTATCTTGGTTTGTTTATCCAGCTCTCTCTCTTTTTGTACATGAATCCACATGTAAGGAGATGAACAATTAATTTACCAACTGTGTGGAAAAACAAACATTCAATGTGGAAAGTCTTGGCTTTGTCCCTTAATATGTGGTATTTCTAATAAGATAAAAAGAGGTGCACCTAAATATTCAATGTTTACAGAAATTGAGAAGTGTACATTCTGCAATGATGAACCTGAAACACTGACACATTTGTTTTACAGTTGTTGGTACACTATTAGATTTTAGAGAGATAAAACTAGTCACTTTATTGGTACTCTGAACTCTTTTTTTTTTTTTTAAATCAACCCTTTGCTTCAAAGTGTTTTTGATATAATTTGTTTTAATTGAGTCTCTTAAAATACTAAATAATAAGAAAAGCTCATCTAAAGTGCATTATTATAACGAATTATCTTATGTCATGTTTTGTGTGTCTTTCTTTTTCTTGGCAATTATTGAACTCAATGACGTCCGATTGTCTGTAATATTTTGATTCAATAAATACAATAAAAAAGGATATAGTTAAATATATATATCTGTATTAGTAATAAATGATATATCAATAAATACATGTCTTTAAAAAATACTGCACGCACGCACTCACTCACTCACCGGTTGGACGTTTTCTACTAGTCTGCCTTTATACAAACGACTTCAGACACCTTTCAAGCTCTTTCGTAAAGGAGAAAGGGGGAGTTTGAGTCAGGGTAATATGTAGCAATGTTTACTCAGCAATATCTGGAGCAATTACGATACCACTGAAAGGCTACAATGGACAATATGCGACTCCGCGACGGTTTCTGTCACAAGATCGTCTGATGTAGAAATTAGTCGGGGGTTCCAGACAGGTTTTCCAGACGGCTTGACATCAGAATTTGTGACCATTGAACTATAAAAGAACATGAGTGACTCCATTGGGCCCGGTCAATCAAGGACGCATGCGTAAAAACCCTGTTCCCTTTGGGTGCGTCACGCGCCATGTGAAAAAGTTAATTTTTCACTTTTGCAATAAATCAATGACTATATTCTAGTACTGTAAGACACTCTTAAAATCAAATATGATTGAGATGTGTTTGTTTCTTCTTCTATGGGTTTGTGTTATTAAAATATCCGAGACAAGTTGTTAGAAATATTGTTTCCGCTACATTTTTATCACGAGGGGAGGATAAACTGTAGCTCATGTCATCATCTAATCGTCATAGACGTAACCCGGAAGAAATCAACACATTCCCACTGTGCGTTGTTACTGTAAAATGAAATTAATTGGGACTTCTCTAAAAATTGATACATGCAACTATCATCAAGCCGATTTGACACATTATTCAGCGTGTATCATTTTGGGATCCCAGTTCAAACGTGTAAGGTAAGAGAGAAATGAATAGGCATATGGCACACGCACAATAGACAATGGGCATGATCGGACAGCTCAGAGCTTCTGCTCTTTTCTGTCCATGGATTTATGAATTTGATTATTTAATTTAGAATTCCATTCAAAAACAGTGTGCATGATCCAGGAAGAAGGCGGGACATTCATAGTGTTGCCGATCACTCATTCATCATCTCGCCTATAAGAATGAAATAATGTATCCCCATATGAATGAGTGATCGGCAACACTATGAATGTCCCGCCTTCTTCCTGGATCATGCACACTGTTTTTGAATGGAATTCTAAATTAAATAATCAAATTCATGAAAACGCGGTCATTAAATATGTATGTAAAATTATATTCGTGGATTAATTTACTTCTGATGCCTTTCATTAACGTTTTCATTGTTTTCTTTTTCGTAATTGAATACCTTCATAACGAATATAATCATAAATGTATTTTAAATTACAGCGTTTTCATAAATTGTATGATATAATCTTGAAGCCCATTCAAAAACAGCATGAGATATGAGGAAGTAGCCAGGAAGTAGGCGGGAAAGTGTATTGATTGCGGGTTTTTGGGCTATTTCTAATTTGTACCGCGGCCGCCATGGCATTTCTCTTAAAATATATATTTCACAGTGACCTGCTGCTGACTGTGAAGCAGGTTGTTACTGTGAGTGAATGGTTGAGAGAGGACTACAGCTATTGGCAGAGCAGCACGCGCGCACGTCGTGACATACATTGCAGAATAACTTATTCCATTCCCTTCAATGTTACAGTTTTCCTCTAATGTAGACGTTGTCTGGAGAGCTTCTGGAGTAGAAGAACTGTTGGCCTCCCGAGTGGCGCAGCGGTCTAAGGCACTGCATGTCACTGCTTGCAATAATTATTATTTTGAGGAAAACGGAATTTTGCTTCCAATGTCGTTACAAGTTACTACGATAATCCTTCTTAATTGGCTCGATAACATTATGGAAAAATTGTTTATTGCCTCTTGCTGCGAAAAAAAATTCTCGTTTTCAGGCCTTTTGGGCACGTTTTGAGTGGTCATTAGTCGGAAAATTTTGCTTGACCGGGCAACCCTCTTAGAGAGAAGGGTGATATCTGTCAGAAGTAAAACATAGAATTTTGTATTTCAGATCTGCTTCCTCATTCCCTCAGCACCGACAATTTCCCTGTTTAAACATCCTGGTTTCCATTAATCTGTGATCATAATTCATAACCTCAATATTGAACCCACATGGCCATGTTCTACTTCTGACATACATCCTCCCTCTTTCCTTGAAGTAAGCACAGAATTACAAGAGTAAGCAATGGTTCTTTATATTATATAGCTTTTGCCTATCCATATTGTATACCATTTTTTCATGTCTGCCTGTCGGTCTGCAAGATGGGGTATATGCAGGTAGAGGAGCACACCACCAACATGTTACACCTGAAGAGATCGCCTGGCATCCGCTCCTGGTCGCTGCTCATAGGTAGGATCATGATGTGTGTGTGTATTTACTGAGTTTATTTCTTTGAATGCAATGCCAGAAAATAAATTGACCCAGCATTTGGTCCCTTTTCTGATTTCAGGTATTGCATCCATTGGCCTGGCTGCTGCATACTACAGCTCAGGTACAACCTGATTTACAGGCATCACCCGTGCCAGCCTGTCCCGTCTTGAATCCCAGTCATCAATGACATAATTAAGACAGAATAAAAAAAAAAATGTCTGCCTATCTCTTATCTTGTCTTTCCAGACAGTATCCTGTGGAAGGTTTTCTACGTGACGGGCTGTCTGTTCGTGGCCATGCAGAACATGGAGGAGTGGGAGGAGGCAGTGTTTGATAAAACCAAGAAAGTGATAGAGTTGAAGACCTTCAGTCTGTATGCCCTGATTCTCACCATGTGTAGGAGAGGCCAGGAGAAAGGTGAGGAACATCACCTAGTGTCCTGTACAGTACTTTCACATTGAACCTCCTTTACCAATAAGGGTAGATCAGATGGGATGAGTTTTACAATTGGAATCTAGTTAGCGCAGGGGTCTTCCAATGGGGTCTCTCCCTGTCTCCGTCCTTCTTCTATTGCTCCTCCAGTCTCCCTCACATACCCTTCCTCTCCTCCTGTCTCCGTCTTTCAGTGGTGATGGACATGAGGCACCTGCGTGACGTGTGTGTTCAAGAGGAGAAGGTGCGCTACCTAGGGAAGGGCTACCTGCTAGTGCTGCGACTGGCCACAGGTTTCTCCTACCCCCTCACACAGAGCGCCACCATGGGGGGACGTAGGTGAGATAGGGTCTTATAATAGACCTAACATGGAAGATGTGTGTTAAAGGGTCAGAACACAGGTTTCCCAGGATCTGAATTTTTTTTGTAATATTTAGTATAACAGTTCAAGAATGGTATGGAACAGAAGTAAAATCAGACAAATGTATTCAATGTTTTGATTGTCAAAATATTCCTGCTGTCTATTCTTGATCACAACTTGTTGTTTGATCCTGTTCTTTCCCCCTCTCCGTCAGTGATGTGGAGGCAGTGGCTTCGTTGCTCAAGCGTTTCCTGGGTCTGGAGGAGCTCCAGTGTCGCTGGGAGCAGGAGGAAGAGGCAGTCAGGGAGGAAGATGAACTGGACCCCAGCACTGACTCAGAAGAGGGGGACTCAGTGCAGGAGAAGAGATGAGGAGGGGAAGCCACAGCAGACTTGAAATGCACCCAAATATATTTTACAGCATTTCGTAGTATTATCCCTGATACTGTAAATTGCCTTAAATACGCTTCAAATTGTAGTTTTCCACAGAAGATTTAAACAAAATCATAGTGGTGTGTTGTCTGTTCTTAAAAAACAATCATTACTGTATTAGACTCAACCCTATAATTACAGTGCCTTTCTATTTAAATGTAATCAGTATGTGTGAAATACTCATTCAAAACATTCCCACAGTTTAGGGAACACAGTGTGTTTGAGACCTCCCAAGTGATAATCTTGGTCTAGTAGGATTGTCTCTACTCACTGCAACCATCCATCCATCTGAATGCATGTGACTGTAAACTATAATCAAGCATGGATTTCCAGGGATCAGTTAAGAATGTTTGCCTGTTTTTATGTTAAAGTAAATACTTGCATGTCTTTCAGCATTGATGGGTCCTATGACTAGGGTCAGACAGAATCTGGGGAGGCAAAACCTCTAGAATGGACTTAATCGAACAGCTTCTACATCTGCATTGCTTGCTGTTTGGGGTTTTAGGCTGGGTTTCTGTATAGCACTTTGTGACATCTGCTGATGTAAAAAAGGGCTTTATAAATACATTTGATTGATTTGATTTATTATTCATAGGGTAAACTACAGATTCCATCTGGCCTTATATACACAAAATGAAAGACCAGTCTCCGGTAACATTCCTGTCCATAGACCAATGTGTTAATAACAATATGTAAACTGTATTGCATTGTATCTGGACAGTATTAACTAAGTTACTCCATCTGTTGGCAAGAGGAAGGTGAGTGTAGATGCCTTCTGCTGCTTGAAAGAAAGAATGCATGAAGTATTTTGTGTCCAGTTAGTGTGTGCTGCTGGATGACTGCAGGTACTGGTTTGCCTTGTCTTTTTTTTTTAACTTTATTTTTTTACTTTTATACATTTTAGCTTTTTGTTAAAAAAGGGAATTAAATAAAAGTAGCTTTTTGATAATCATGGAATCATTTTCTCTTTCAAAAACACAACGGGACCCAGGCTAAACCCTACTGCCCACCCATAGAAGCTGAGACGTTCTGGGGAACCATCTCTAGTAGGCTGGCTCTGGTGTCCTCCAGGACCCTCTGGAGGGGAGCCACCACGGGGCTGACATGCTGCTCTACCCACTCCTGAGCTGTGGAGGCTGGGTACAGACGCACCATCTCCTTTTTCACCATCGCCACTCTCTGCTCCACAAAAGCCAACAATCTGGGGGAGAGGAGGGTGGTTGAAAGAAACAAGGGTTAGCAAATTTTTTTGTTTGGGGGAAGGGTTGCTAAGGTTCATTTTTTTTAACTATATGAGGGAGTGAAAAACCTTTCTTAGCATATAAACGGTGGTGGAATTACAAACATTCAGATGCTTACCTCATGGCTTGGCTCTGTAACTGCTGAGCAATAAGAGGGCTGACTGACTTTCTCTGTCTGTGGTAAGGAGTGAACCAGCCTCTCACAAACCTGAGAACCACAGAGCAATATGTATCAAGGTTAGAGAGCTCTTTAATTCAAGGATTTTATAGTAGAAATCAAGAAATCATTATGTGTGCCTTTATTGCAGTGGTCACCAACCCTCTTCCTAGAGTGCTACATGGTGTGCAGGCTTTAGTTCCAGCCCATGTGGCTGCTGGCTTCACTCACATGTTGTCTTCAAAATGGCAGAGTTCTTCTGACTGCAGTATTGCTGTTAGTTCCACAACCAGCTCTGCCAACCTCCTCCCTGGAAACAGCACAGAGTCACTGGTAGTGGAGCTAGGGCAGGGCACAGAGAGACACACTTTTAGGATTAAAAAACACAATCCACTTATAACAGAGGAGCATTTTCTGTTACGAAGGGTCTCTCACCTTTCCATGGTTTCTACCTCTACAGAAGAGATGCCCAAACTCTTTGTCACCCTGCTCTGAGCCTCCGGGCTGAACTGGCCTGTAGCACACACAGAACAACCATCAACACAGGTCAGGTACCATTACAATACCTCAAGGATCACATCAAATCAAAGTGTATTTGAAGGAAAGTATTGACCATGTGTGAGTGTCTGTAGACTGGAGGCCAGGGAGGGCAGAGCTAGGGGCAGCAACTCACACAGCACAGACAGGTGGTCATACCTATTGTTGAAATAAGATTATTAAATAGATTATGGCTAAATCATAACGGCATACATTTCGACACAAATGTCCCATGATTTACGCAAGTCTGATGCAATGTATGATTTAGACAAAAGTCTGATTTCGCCCTATGACACTATAATTTAGATGAAAACAAGGGAATTCTCTCAGTCTCACCTCTGCCAGCCAGTGAGGGCGATGCCCAGCATGTGTATGCCTTCAGGCAGGGCTGCTGCCACCTGTAGCCACTGTAGATGGTTGTCCACATGTCTCTGTGTGCTGGTCACACAGGTGTGGACATTAGTAGAGCCTTTGAAGGAACTGGCTGCCCACAGTTCTGACAGCCCTGCACCACTGTACCTCTCCAATAGATATACTTGAGAGGGGAAAGGAGATGGGAAACATTGACATTAAGCACAAATAGTGTTTGTCTATGTGGATAGTGAAACTGTTCCAGTAAAACCACTAGTTCTTACCAGTGTTTTTCACATCTAGGGTGGGGTTGTAGTCCCACAGCATCAACTGGACCAATCCTACTAGACCGCTGCCTGGCAAACAGGTCAAAAAAGCAAATGTTAGGGGTGGATTGCATACTTTTCTGGCCCATAGACTACTTTCAGGCTAAAACACTGAAATTATTGTGTAACTTTGCAGAACTATCCCTTTAAGAGCCTGTACCCTGACCTTTCAGTGTGTCGTGGTCCATCCCTCTCAGCATGTCGTCCCACATTATCATGTTGAGGTTTGGCCACGCCTCCCTGACGCCCTTTGCTACCCTGGTCACATGACTGAGGAACAGCTGCTGTACTGTACGGCCAGGTGTGCTCAGCCAGCGTCTAGACTCCTCCCCCTCACCTAGCAGGTACACCTGAGGACGCACAACAGATATGGTGGGGGGAAAAGGCTTTCAATTAAAGTGGTGTCATGCATTGTCCAACATTAGAAAGCTATTTCAATCTTGTATGCATCTCAATATGGCTTCCTTTCCTCATCTACTTCCCTTTGTCTGCACTTTTTTTTAAATTCCAAAAGGTTCAAAATACCAGGCCTCACCTCGTCAGCTCCAATGTGCAGGCTGGTGCTGCCTGGGTGGAGCTCCACCACCTGGCGAAGCATCTCCTCTACCAGCCTCACACCCTCCTCTCTGTGGGGGTTCAGAGTGCCAAGGCAGTGGCCCACCTCCCTCAGCCCCCACAAAGACTTGTGCTTCAACACAAACTGACAGAGAGAAGGGGGGGAGAAGTTCAGTGAGAGAGGCAAAGAAAGAAAATAATAAAAGATACCAAGACAATACAACCACATGCAATGACATAAATTCACCTCAATCTCTCTGATTATTAAGTGGGGTATGATATTAACAGGTGGGAGGCAGATATGTGTTCCCTCTCTCTCACCTCCATGTGTCCAAACGTCTGCACCAGAGGAATGACCTCTAACCCTTGGGACTTGGCCACTTCCTGAATGGACAGGACCTCCTCACGACTGCAGCAGAGAAAATAATCATTACCTGTCAGGAAGAACCATTTCTTATTTAAGCCAACCCTCACTTTCTAGCGAGGCCAAGATAGTGATGTTCGAGGGTAAGAGTTGATATCAGTGATTGGCTCTAGCCCAACCTGTATGGTGGATGTGTATAGCCCAACCTGTATGGTGGATGTGTATAGCCCAACCTATATGGTGGATGTGTATAGGCCAACCTATATGGTGGATGTGTATAGGCCAACCTATATGGTGGATGTGTATAGGCCAACCTATATGGTGGATGTGTATAGGCCAACCTATATGGTGGATGTGTATAGCCCAACCTATATGGTGGATGTGTATAGCCCAACCTATATGGTGGATGTGTATAGCCCAACCTATATGGTGGATGTGTATAGCCCAACCTATATGGTGGATGTGTATAGCCCAACCTGTATGGTGGATGTGTATAGCCCAACCTGTATGGTGGATGTGTATAGCCCAACCTGTATGGTGGATGTGTATAGCCCAACCTGTATGGTGGATGTGTATAGCCCAACCTGTATGGTGGATGCTGAGTGGATTGCAGCACCTTCAGCTCTCCTTCATAAGGGAACATGTCTTCATACTCCACCAATAGACCGTCAGCACCCAGACTAGAAAAAATACCAATCAGCTGGAGAGAGGGAGAGAAAAAGGTCAAGTCAGACAGACCTCTTGCATTCAACACACAAATAAGGAAGAGATAGGTGAGCGGTGCTATTACCTTGTGCAGGTAATCAATTCTGGGAGGTGCTCCTTTCAGATCCAGGTGAACCAGCTTCTTCCCCTTGGGCCATGCTGGTAAAGTATCCATTGTAGCTGAAATCTGGAGAGTAGCAAGTAAATTATTGTGTACAATGACCATGCGTAAATTACCATTACAATACAATGCTCGACTTTTCATAATGAAATGAGTAGCTTACTATACAAACGTTGCCTTTACATTCATACAACTTGCATTTAGGCTGAACCAGTATCTATCTGGGCAGAGGAGACGATGGATATTAATATTTATACCCCCGAAAGCTACCATGTTTGTTTCCATTAGACAGCTCTGCAAGCATTATTATGTCAAAATACGTTCATTACTCACCAAATATGGCGTTTCGCTGAGCAACTATCTTCATTTACTGCAGTCCCGCCCTGTATCTAAATACAAATGTACAAGCAAAGGAACATATGTCTGGAAAGAATCGGTACTGTTTTTGACAAAGTGCTCATGCGCCAAAACCACCATATCTAAGTTTTCTTCTTCGATTAAGTTTAACGGCGGTTGGCATCCAATATTTATCGTGCATTACCGCCACCAACTCTACGGGGGTAAAACATGAAACTCCCTATGGTACTCTTCTGTGCGCGGCAGTAACGACTGGTTTTATTGATGGAGGTGCCGAAGAGGTGGACTTGGTCAAAAATAAAACAGATTCTTTCCAGACGTTCTAAAAATGTTCGGTTGCCTGTACATTTTTATTTAATAGTAGACCTTTTTTTTCAAGTACAAACCAGGCACCTGTTCACAAGCGTATCTGCCATAGACTGTAGAAAATATGGACGATGCCATCGATGGCGTCACCCCATTAAAATGGCGTTTCCTATCAGAATACTTAGTAGCACACTTGAAGATCAGGAAGTGTCATTTCAGCATGATACCATCTTCCAAGTATGGGTAGCTGCAGCCCATTGTCACAGACAGAAGGGGAAACCCTGACCGTGTCTTTAAAGCTGAAGCATCCTTTTAGAACGTTTTCTCATCACCAGATATGGTAGTGAGGGGAAGTCCAGTCGAGGATAGTGGGAGAGGATGGAACTAGATGAAACTGGGCCGAAATTGTGTTAATTTTCTCATCGATTAAACATCGGACCTCAAAAGAATTCTGTTCACAAAACGAAAATCTATTACGCACACAGTGCACTAAGTTTATTAGACTTGCCAAAGTTTTAAAAAATTGCGTGCAAGGTCGAATTGAGTTTGTGCACACGCAAACTCTGACAGAGCTCTAGAGTTCCTCTGCGAAGATGGGAGAACATTGCAGAAGTTCAACCATCTCTGCAGTACTCCACCAATCAGGCCTTTATGGTAGAGTAAACGACACATGACAGCCCGCTTAGAGTTTGCCAAAAGGCACCTAAAGACTCTCAGACCATGAGAAACAAGATTCTCTGGTCTGATGAAACCAAGATTGAACTCTTTGGCCTGAATGCCAAGCATCACGTCTGGAGGAAACCTGGCACCATCCCTACGGTGAAGCATGGTGGTGGCAGCATCATGCTGTGGGGATGTTTTTCAGCTGCAGGGACTGAGAGACTAGTCAGGTTTAAGAGAAAGATTAACGGAGCAAAGTACAGAGAGATCCTTGATGAAAACCTGCTCCAGAGCACTCAGGACCTCTGACTGGGGTGAAGGTTCACCTTCCAACAGGACAACAACCCTAAGCACACAACCAAGACAACGCAGGAGTGGCTTCGGGACAAGACTCTGAATGTCCTTGAGTGGCCCAGCCAGACTTGAGCCCGGACTTGAACCCGATCAAACATCTCTGGAGAAACCTGAAAATCCAAGATGGCGTAGCAGTCAGACGTCTTTTGTCCTCGTCCTGTCGTGTCCAGTGTATATATATTTTTATATATTTTCTTCGCATATCATTTTATATATTTTTTCTAAAACACAACTTCAAAACACTCTCCTGCAACCCGCCTCACCCAATGTAGTACGGAATTCCCTAACAGAAGAAAGCCAGCTCACTAGCTAACGTTAGTATTTAGCTTACCGTTGCTAGCGGACAGCAGCAGCTAACCTTTAGCTCGGAAAAACTCTCGCCGTTCGTATAACACGACTCAAACCAGAGCATACCGGACCTATTTTCTCTCCATATCCCCGGATTCCTACCGCAAGCTCTGGATATTTTCATCTGGATCTTGCAGCTAGCTAGCTGCTATCCGAGTGACAATTGGCTAACGTTGGTCCCGGAGCAAGCACCAATTAGCCTGAAGCTAGCCTATGCTAAGCCCATCTTCCGGCTAGCTGAAGAATCCCATCAGCCACTCCCAACACCTATCCGGACCCATTTTTACTGCCGGTGCCGTGCCCCACCGGGCCTTCACGACTGGACTACCGACGTTATCTGCCCGAGGGGGTTATTCAACCGGCCCTCCGTCGCGACGTCACCTGAACACCCATCAGCTAACTGCGGCCTTCTAACGTACCCTTATCCTACTCGTCCTCTGTTCCTCTGGTGATATAGAGGTTAATCCAGGCCCTGCAGTGCCTAGCTCCACTCCTATTCCCCAGGCGCTATCATTTGTTGACTTCTGCAACCGTAAAAGCCTTGGTTTCATGCATGTTAACATTAGAAGCCTCCTCCCTAAGTTTGTTTTATTCACTGCTTTAACACACTCTGCCAACCCGGATGTCCTAGCCGTGTCTGAATCCTGGCTTAGGAAGACCACCAAAAACGCAGAAATTCACATCCCTAACTATAACATCTTCAGACAAGATAGAACGGCCAAAGGGGGCGATGTTGCAATCTACTGCAAAGATAGCCTGCAGAGTTCTGTCTTACTATCCAGGTCTGTACCCAAACTATTTGAACTTTTACTTTTAAAAATCCACCTTTCTAGAAACAAGTCTCTCACTGTTGCCGCTTGCTATAGACCACCCTCTGCCCCCAGCTGTTCTCTGGACACCATATGTGAACTGATTGCCCCCCATCTATCTTCAGAGTTTGTGCTGCTAGGTGACCTAAACTGGGACATGCTTAACACCCCGGCCATCCTACAATCTAAGCTTGATGCCCTAAACCTCACACAAATCATCAATGAACCTACTAGGTACAACCCCAAAGCCATAAACACAGGCACCCTCATAGATGTCATCCTAACTAACTTGCCCTCCAAATACACCCCTGCTGTTTTCAACCAAGATCTCAGCGATCACTGCCTCATTGCCTGCATCCGTAATGGGTTTGCGGTCAAACGACCTCCCCTCATTACTGTCAAACGTTCCCTAAAACACTTCAGTGAGCAGGCCTTTCTAATCGACCTGGCCCGGGTATCCTGGAAGGATATTGACCTCATCCTGTCAGTAGAGGATGCCTGGTTATTCTTTAAAAGTGCCTTCCTCACCATCTTAAATAAGCATGCCCCATTCAAGAAATTTAGAACCAGGAACAGATATAGGCCTTGGTTCTCTCCAGACCTGACTGCCCTTGACCAGCACAAAAACATCCTGTGGCGTTCTGCATTAGCATCGAACAGCCCCCGTGATATGCAACTTTTCAGGGAAGTCAGGAACCAATATACACTGGCAGTTAGAAATTTGCTTCCTGTAACACAAACTCAAAAAAGTTCTGGGACACTGTGAAGTCCATGGAGAATAAGAGCACCTCCTCCCACCTGCCCACTGCACTGAGGATAGGAAACGCTGTCACCACCGATAAACCCACAATAACTGAGAATTTCAATAAGCATTTTTCTACGGCTGGCCATGCTTTCCACCTGGCTACCCCTACCCCGGTCAACAGCCCTGCACCCCCCTCAGTAACTCGCCCAAGCCTCCCCCATTTCTCCTTCTCCCAAATCCAGTTAGCTGATGTTCTGAAAGAGCTGCAAAATCTGGACCCCTACAAATCACCCGGGCTAGACAATCTGGACCCTTTCTTTCTAAAATTATCGGCACAAATTGTTGCAACTCCTATTACTAGCCTGTTCAACCTCTCTTTCGTGTCGTCTGAGATTCCCAAAGACTGGAAAGCAGCTGCGGTCATCTCCCTCTTCAAAGGGGAGACACTCTTGACCCAAACTGCTACAGATCTATATCTATCCTACCCTGCCTTTCTAAGGTCTTCGAAAGCCAAGTTAACAAACATTACCGACCATTTTGAATCCCACCGTACCTTTTCCGCTATGCAATCTGGTTTCCGAGCTGGTCATGGGTGCACCTCAGCCACACTCAAGGTCCTAAGCGATATCATAACCGCCATCAATAAAAGACAATACTGTGCAGCCGTATTCATCGACCTGGCCAAGGCTTTTGACTCTGTCAATCACCACATTCTTATCGGCAGACTCAACAGCCTTGGTTTCTCAAATGACTTTCTCAAACTACTTCTCAGACAGAGTTGAGTGTGTCAAATCGGAGGGCCTGTTGTCCGGACCTCTGGCAGTCTCTATGGGGGTGTCACAGGGTTCAATTCTCGGCCTAATCTTTTCTCTGTATACATCAATGGTGTCGCTCTTGCTGTTGGTGATTTTCTGATCCACCTCTACGCAGACGACACCATTCTGTATACTTCTGTCCTTTCTTTGGACACTGTGTTAACTAACCTCCAGACGAGCGTCAATGCCATACAACTCTTCTTCCGTGGCCTCCAACTGCTCTTAAATGCAAGTAAAACTAAATGCATGGTCTTCAAACGATCGCTGCCCGCACCTGACCGCCCGTCCAGCATCACTACTCTGGACGGTTCTGACTTAGAACATGTGGACAATTACAAATACCTAGGTGTCTGGTCAGACTGTAAACTCTCCTTCCAGACTCACATTAAGCATCTCCAATCCACTGAAGCTGGAGACTCATATCTCCCTCACTAACTTCAAGCACCAGCTGTCAGAGCAGCTTGCAGATCATTGCACCTGTACATAGCCCATCCAACTACCTCATCCCCATATTGTTATTTATTTTTTGCTCCTTTGCACCCCAGTATCTCTACTTGCACATTCATCTATCACTCCAGTGTTTAATTGCTAAATTGTAATTATGTACATACAGTACTAGTCAAAAGTTTGGACACACCTACTCATTCTAGTTTTTATTTTTACATTGTATAATAGTAGTGAAGACATCTAAACTATGAAATAACAGTAGTAGCCACCCTTTGGCTTGATGACAGCTTTGCACACTCTTAGCATTCTCCCAGCCAACTTCACCTGGAATGCTTATCCAACAGTCTTGAAGGATTTCCCACATATGCTGAGCACTTGTTAGCTACTTTCTTTCACTCTGCGGTCCAACTCCTCCCAAACCATCTCAATTGGGTTGAGGTCAGGTGATTGTGGATGCCAGGTCATCTGATGCAGCACTCCATCACTCTCCTTCTTGTTAAAATAGCCCTTACACAACCTGGAGCTGTGTTGGGACTTTGTCCTATTGAAAAACAAATGATAGTCCCACTAAGCGCAAACCAGATGAGATGGCTGATTGCTGCAGAATGCTGTGGTAGCCATCCATGCTGGTTAAGTGTGCCTTGAATTATAATTAAATCACAGACAGTGTCACCAGCAAAGCACCCCCACCATCACACATCCTCCTCCATGCTTCACGGTGGGAACCACACATGCGGAGATCATCCGTTCACCCACGCAGCGTCTCACAAAGACACGGCAGCTGGAACCAAAAATCTGAAATTTGGACTCATCAGCCCGAAGGTCAGATTTCCACCAGTCCAATGTTCATTGCTCGTGTGTCTTGATCCAAGCAAGTCTCTTCTTATTATTTGTGTTCTATAGTAGTGGTTCTTTTGTAGCACGCAGTCTCCTCTGTACAGTTGATGTTGAGATGTGTCTGTTACTTGAATTCTGTGAAGCATTTATTTGGGCTGCAATTTTGAGGCTGGTAACCGCTAATGAACTTATCCTCTGCAGCAGAGGTAACTCTGGGTCTTCCTGTGGCGGACCTCATGAGACCCAGTTTCATCATAGCGATTGATGGTTTTTGCGACTGCACTTGAAGTTCTTGGAATTTTCCGGTTTGACTGACTTTCAGGTCTTAAAGTAATGATGGACTGTCGTTTCTCTTTGCTTATTTGAGCTATTCTTGCCATAATATGGACTTGGTCTTTTAACAAATAGGGCTATCTTCTGTATACCACCCCTACCACCCCCTACCTACAACACAACTGATTAGCTTAAACGCATTAATAAGGAATTAATTTACTTTTAACAAGGCACATCTGTTAATTGAAATGCATTCCAGGTGACTACCTCATGAAGCTGGTTGAGAGAATGCCAAGAGTGTGCAAAGCTGTCATCAAGGCAAAGGGTGGCTACTTTGAAGAATCTCAAATCTCAAAACACTTTTTTTGGTTATAACATGATTCCATATGTGTTATTTCATAGTTTTGATGTATTCTCTATTATTCTACAATGTAGAAAATAGTAACAGAGGCGGGGCACCAATTTTGTTATTGTTTCATCTGTGGATTTGCCCTTTAAACAGCTGCATATTATCAAGATATCAAAGTGTCACCTACAAAAAGGTAAACAATAGACCTATAGCAAATGGAGCATCTAGCATTCATTTTTCACATGTAAATACACTTTGCAGTTGTGCTCAAAGTATGCCATTCCATGAGCGCAGCATTTATTTTTCAAATTGAATCAATGAGCCCAATCAAATCAAATCAAAGTTTTTGTCACATGTGCCGAATACAACAGATGTAGACCTTACAGTTAAATGCTTACTTACAGGCTCTAACCAATAGTGCAAAAAAAGGTATTAGGTGAACAATAGGTAAGTAAAGAAATAAAAAAACAACAGTAAAAAAGACTGTTTGTTCTAGTTTGTTGGTGATGTGGACACCAAGGAACTTGAAGCTCTCAACCTGCTCCACTACAGCCCCGTCGATGAGAATGGGGGCGTGCTCGGTCCTCGTTTTCCTGTAGTCCACAATCATCTCCTTAGTCTTGGTTACATTAAGGGATAGGTTGTTATTCTGGCACCACCCGGCCAGGTCTCTGACCTCCTCCCTATAGGCTGTCTCGTCGTTGTCGGTGATCAGGCCTACCACTGTTGTGTCGTCTGCAAACTTAATGATGGTGTTTGAGTCGTGCCTGTCCATGCAGTCGTGAGTGAACAGGGAGTACAGGAGGGGACTGAGCACGCACCCCTGAGGGGCTCCAATGTTGAGGATCAGCGTGGCAGATGTGTTGCTACCTACCCTCACCACCTGGGGGCGGCCCGTCAGGAAGTCCAGGATCCAGTTGCAGAGGGAGGTGTTTAGTCCCAGGATCCTTAGCTTAGTGATGAGCTTGAGTGTACTATGGTGTTGAACGCTGAGCTGTAGTCACTGAATAGCATTCTCACATAAGTGTTCCTTTTGTCCAGGTGGGAAAGGGCAGTGTGGAGTGCAATAGAGATTGCATCATCTGTGGATCTGTTTGGGCGTTATGCAAATTGGAGTGGGTCTAGGGTTTCTGGGAAATGGTGTTGATGTGAGCCATTACCAGCCTTTCAAAGCACTTCATGGCTACGGACGTGAGTGCTATGGGTTTGCAGTCATTTAGGCAGGTTGCCTTTGTGTTCTTGGCCACAGGGACTATGGTGGTCTGCTTGAAAATGTTGGTATTACAGACTCAATCAGGGACATGTTGAAAATGTCAGTGAAGACACCTGCCAGTTGGTCAGTGTAACCGATGTGTAATGGCTAGCTAGTTAGTGGGGTGCGCACTAATAATGTTTCAATCAGTGATGTGACTCGCTCTGAGACCTTGAAGTAGTTGTTCCCCTTGCTCTACAAGGGCCGCGGCTTTTGTGGCGCGATGGTAACGATGCTTCGAGGGTGGCTGTTGTTGATGTGTGCAGGGGGTCCCTGGTCCGAGCCCAGGTAGGGGCGAGGAGAGGGACGGAAGCTATACTGTTACATCCGCACATGCCCGGAGCACACATCTTGGTAATCCGTCTGGCCCCGCAGCCTTGTGTATGTTGACCTGTTTAAAGCTCTTACTCACGTCGGCTACGGAGAGCGTGATCACACAGTTGTCCGGAACAGCTGATGCTCTCATGCATGCCTCAGTGTTGCTTGCCTCGAAGCGAGCATAGAAGTGATTTAGCTCGTCTGTTAGGCTTGTGTCACTGGGCAGCTTGCGGCTGTGCTTCCCTTTGTAGTCTGTAATAGTTTGCAAGCCCTGCCACATAAGACGAGCGTCGGAGCCGGTGTAGTATGATTCAATCTTAGCCCTGTATTGATGCTTTGCCTGTTTGATGGTTCGTCGCAGGGTATAGCAGGATTTCTTGTAAGCTTCCAGGTTAGAGTTCCGCACCTTGAAACGGCATTTCTACCCTTTAGCTCAGTGCGAATGTTGCCTGTAATCCATGGCTTCTGGTTGGGGTATGTACGTACAGTCACTGTGGGAACGACATCCTCAATGCACTTACTGATAAAGCCAGAGACTGATGTTGTGTACTCCTCAATGCCATCGGAAGAATCCCGGAACATGTTCCAATCAGTCCATGACAACAAACTCATAAACAACAGAGTAGGGCTGGCAAATAAATCCTTAGTTTTGGGGTCATGCTCAGGTAAAACAATTTGGCTAATCTATGTCCATATTTCCAAGTCCTATTCTTGAAGATCAAGGGGTATAACATTTACTGGAATGACTGGAATTCTGATAGACTTTGGTTTTTAATATAAAGATATAATTTAATTGTATTATTATATGTAGTAGAAAGCGATAGGATAGAAAAAGCCTACATAACCAACCCATAAAGTAAAATGTAACATCCATATATGGCCAGCTATGTAAACTTTAACATTGATTTATCCTGCAATAGATGTTGTTCAATTGGTAACATACATTTGTGTCTTCTTCTAATGCCTCTTAAGGGGAAAGTCATCTAAAAGTAACTGAATGTAATCAGATTACGTTTCTGAGTTTGGGTAAAAGTTACGTTACTGATTACAATTTGACAGGTAACTGTAACATTTAGAAAATAACAGACCCAACCCTGATTACAGACCAACAAGCTCCCATCTCTTAACACTTTAGCATTGACAACTCCCCCAATCAACTATTTTATCCCAGGCGTTAACCTTATCAGCCTCATCGCCCCAACACTCCCTTCCTCCCTAAACTTCAGAATTACTCTATGATCTTCCTCACCCCATGCTCTCTTCGCGATGTATCTTTCCCTTCTTTGCCACTCGCTATGTCAACTATATTGCTCTCCTCAAACGTCCTTTTTTCTTAATCTCTGCCTCCATAGACCTCTCGCTCCCCTTCAAACCCCTACTCCCTTTCTCTCACGCTTTCTTTTTCTCTTTCCTACTCCCCACTTTATTTTTACCGCTATGCTCCATATTTGCTTCACTTTCTCTCCATCACTATCTCCTTCCATCTCTGACCCAGTCAGAACATAGCGGTGCCAAACCGTCGCCACCGTGCTGCTCCCTCTCATTGAGTATCTCAAGTACTGCAGGCTGCCATTAGCAACTTAATTATGCTTTTAACTTCGTCTGTGTGCTATTTTAAAGTAATCAGTTAAATTATATACATCTGGTGAAAAATATGCAATTACTGGTACCATGACTGCGTTCGATTTTCTATAATAGGGGATCGTGTTTTCTTTAAACAATGCGTATAGTACCGCGGTCTGCCATCAAATTAAAATCCTCAATGCGAGAGGGCAGTCGTGCTTTCGATTGTATCTGCTCTCATTGGCTAGAGTGATCCCACCTGATCTTTTCTATTCCAGCCTGCCTTCCATCTTTGAGGACATGTATTTGCATTGTTTAGAGCGGTCACTCGACTATCTTGTCAATATAATAGATCGTATTTGGCCACACCCACGAAACGGGAGCAAATGTACCTCAAAAGTTGTTGACGAGTGTGCACCGTTTTGGGGAAACGTGTTGTTCAATCCAAACCGTCGCGCAACATAGCAAACGATGAACGCACCCAGGCTACATCGCACGAGCGACTACACACCCATCAATGTAAACAGATTGAGGTGCTGATCGTCAGTTGATTGACTTTGACTTGGCTTGCAGAGCAATCGATTTTCGTGATGTGGTCCAATTAAAACGCAGGTTTCATTCTTCAGGAGCCAACCAGATGGACTGTTACGCATTGACCAGGAAGCAATGCCGAGTAGTGGTAAAGGTAATCTGAAATCCTCTACTATTTCTGCATGAAAAGAAGTAGATAGCTATACATCTTTATGAATGTCCACTGAAAAAAGCTTTGCATTATACAATGACGATACAACGGCGAGGAAATCCAAAAGTCCCAGACGCCAACGGGATTGAGAAAAAGATCAAAAGGTAACGTTAACGACATACATGGCTAGTGGTAGTCTGATTAAACAGGCTATTTGGTATATATATACACATCTTGAAACATTGGAGTGCAAAATCGTTTAATGTGCCTTACAAACCAGAATATTGGAAAAAAATACATTTGAACTTACTCTTCCGGTTGTCTGTGCGGTTTGTTCTAAATTTGAGACAAAATATCCACAGGAAAGTACTATATTAGGTATAATTAGAATTATTGGCTATTCGGTCGGCAGAACTATATAGTGTGTGTGAGAATAATATGGGTGGAAGAGGGAAGTCTTTTTTCTGTTCTCCTTTCACTGCAGGACAATCAAACCAAATTTCCTCTCTCCTGTCCTCTCCCAGGGGTAATGCTCTGAGGCAGGCGTCTGCATGGCGGGTGTCCCGTGGCTCTCTGCTCGTAGTGGTGGTGGCCCTGGCTGTGGTGGGAACCCTCACCTGGCTCTACCTGGCCTCAGGGGACCCTTACACCACAGAGACCCTGGTCAGACAGGCCGAGGTGGTTGCTCAGCCCAGGGTCTACACTGTGGATTGTTCTGAGGACTATGAGAACTACAAACGCTACCCAGGTGGGTTTAAAACAACAATTTGTATTAAAGCCACAATCTAAAAATGCATGCCGTATGAAGAGTTTAGTTGAATTAGATGCGTTAGTGCACGGTTAGAATAAACACCTGCAAAAACAGTTGGGAAAGGAAGTGAAACTCCCGCCTACTTCCTGGATCATGTCCCATACTGTTTTTGAATGAGTTTTTAAGATTATATAATCAAATTCATGAAAACGTGGTCATTTTAGTATTATATTTGTGGATTAGTTTACTTTTACCTGATGCCTTTCATGTATGTTTTAGATAGCTTTTTTTTGTAATCGGAACCCTTTATAAAAGGCTTTGGGTAGAAGTAAATTATAATCTTGAATCCCATTCAAAACAGTATAGGACATGATCCAGGAAGTAGGTGGGACTTTCATAGTGTATAGGCACAGATAGATGAGTAGAACATCTTTGGTATAGGGCTGGACTGCATTCAGTATGTTTTTACGTTCTGGAACGTTCAATTGAACGGAAACAATGCTGTACTGAATGAATGTGTCGTTCAGTACAAACCGCTCTGCGACATAGCAAACGTTCAATCAAACTGAACACACCTCTGGTGTCCACTGTCCTAGACCTAACTACTCTGCCATTCCTGTGCATTGGCTGCCCTCCAGTGGTGATTTGGACAAAGTTGAGCAGGCAGGCTGAAGTTTCTACTGTGATGTTGCAGATGATGTGAGTTACTCTTTTTCCCAGGATGCACTCCCCAAACATGTGGCCGAGCCATCACAGACAACTCGGTGACCAGGGAGGAAGCCATGGCCCTCAGGAGGTGAGGGATTATATACTATCTCTCTTTCTTCTCTGTCTCTAGCTCCTAACCCCCCCCCCCCCCTTTCCTTTTCTCTGTAACTTATTTCTCTACTCCTGCAGGTTGGCCGAGAGGGGTCTGGCCCTAGCTGGTTCAGATGGAGGGGTGAGTATCTACTTTTAGTAACGCATATTTAACTTAAACAGGACCTAAAGCTAGGATGAAGACTGTTGCTCAGATTTCAGTTGTAGCTTCCCTTTGTCTCCATTAGAGGTCAGGGTGGTACAACCATAGAAATCTTATTAAATTCTAATTCCTAATTCTATGGGTACAACATCCAAAGTTAAATTCAGACAGGCTGATACAGTTATTAGTGTGTAATGCTATCGTACATGGCTGTTTGGTTGACCCCTCACCGTCCTGTCTTCACTCCACCTCCTGTAGGCCTGGTCCACAGCCATAATTAATTATTGTTTATGGCCTGTTAAGATACTATAGTGAGGGTAGTGGAAGCAACAAGGGACATCTGAAAAAAGAAACATGATTTATTTACTGGCTAAGAGAGAGCAGAGTATCCCTGGGTAGCTGACACGACTGTTTAATTTGTATCCTGCGACCTCAGTTGCTGGGACCGCTACTATCTGTCCCGGGATACTGCCATACCCTAAAAGTCTAGCCTAACAAAACCTTTTGATATTGCCAATCATTTCAATTATTATTTCACTAGTAAAGTGGAAAACTCAAGTGAAATGACAACAGCGAAATATCCTATTTTTGTATGTACAGTTGAAGTTGGAAGTTTACATACACCTTAGCCAAATACATTTAAACTCAGTTTTTCACAATTCCTAACATTTCCTTGTCTTACGTCAGTTAGGATCAGCATTTTATTGTAAGAATGTGAAATGTCAGAATAAAAGTAGAGAATTATTTATTTCAGCTTTTATTTCTTTCATTAGTATTTGGATTTGTAGGCCTCCTTGCTCGCACATGCTTTTTCAGTTCTGCCCACAAATTTTCTAGGGGATTGAGGTCAGGGCTTTGTGATGGCCACTCCAATACCTTGACTTTGTTGTACTTAAGCCATTATGCCACAACTTTGGAAGTATGCTTGGGGTCATTGTCCATTTGGAAGACCCCATTTGCGACCAAGCTTTAACTTCCTGACTGATGTCTTGAGATGTTGCTTCAATATAGCCACATAACTTTCCTTCCTCCTGATGCCATCTATTTTGTGAAGTGCACCAGTCCCTCCTGCAGCAAAGCACCCCCACAACAGGATGCTGCCACCCACGTGCTTCACGGTTGGGATGGTGTTCTTCGGCTTGCAAGCCTCCCCCTTTTTCCTCCAAACATAGCGATGGTCATTATTGCAAAACAGTTCTATTTTTTTTTCATCAGACCAGAGGACATTTCTCCAAAACGTACGATGTTTGTCCCCATGTGCAGTTGCAAACCGTTGTCTGTCTTTTTTATGGTGGTTTTGGAGCAGTGGCTTCTTCCTTGCTGAGCGGCCTTTCAGGTTATGTCGATATAGGACTTGTTTTACTGTGGATATAGATACTTTTGTGCCTGTTTCATCCAGCATCTTCACAAGGTCCTTTGCTGTTGTTCTGGGATTGATTTGCACTTTTCGCACCAAAGTACGCTCATCTCTAGGAGACAGAACGCATATATTGTAAACAAATGTTGGAAAAATTACTTGTGTCATGCACAAAGTAGATGTCCTAACCAACTTGCCAAAACTATAGTTTGTTAACAAGACATTTGTGGAGTGGTAGAAAAACGAGATTTAATAACTCCAACCTAAGTGTATGTAAATTTACGACTCCAACTGTAAGATCTAATATGAAAGAAAATGATTTCTGTTTTGAATTTAGTCAAGTTCATGTGGGAGAGGTGGAAAAACTATTGTTATCCATCAATAATGATAGGCCAGCAGGTATAGACAACCTTGATGGGAAAGTATTGAGAATGGTAGCAGACTATTGCCACCCCTATTTGCTAATTGTTTAACCAAAGCCTAAAGGAATGTGTGTGTCCACAGGCGTGGAAGGAAGCTAAGGTAATTCCACTGCCTAAAAATAGTAAAGCACCCTTTGCTGTCTCTAACAGCCACCCAATCAGTTTGCTGGGGGTAGAGAATTGTGTTTGACCAAATAAAATTATAACAAGTTAACTACTGACTTTCAGCATGCATATAGTGAAGGGCACTCAACTTGTACTTCACTGACTCCGATGACAGATGATTGGTTAAAATAAATGGATAGTAAGATGATAGTTGGAGCTGTATTGTTAGATTTCAGTACAGCCTTTGATGTTATTAATCATAAATTGTTATTGAAGAAACTCACTTGCTATGGCTTTACATCATCTGCCATCACATGGTTGAAGAGTTATTTATCCAATAGAGTGTTATTCAATGGAAGCTTCTTTAACATCGGATCTGTACAGTGTGGTGTCCCTCAGGGCAGTTGCTTTGGGCCGTTACTCTTCTCTATTTTTACAAATGATTTACCTCTGGTCTTACACAAAATTAGAATGACAACCTATGCAGATAATTCCACTCTCTACATATCAGCTCCCAAAGTCAGTGTGCTCACTGAAATTCTAAATAAGGAGTTAGTCAGTCAGAATGAGTGATTTAATATTGTATTTGGTTCAAAACTTTCTCTAAGACTTAAATCTCAGCTGGAGTTGTGTATAAAGGGTGCGACCATTGAGCATGTTGAGGAAGCTAAACTCCTAGGTAAAACATTGGATGGTCAATTACCATGGTCAAGTCTTATTGACAAAGTTGTTGTGAGGATGGGGAGGGGTATGTATGTTATAAAAATATGTTCTGCTTTTTTGACACATCTACTGTACTACTTGTTCAGGCTCTTGTCTTGTCCCATCTTGATTACTGTCCAGTAACATGGTCAAGTGCAGCAAAGAAATACCTAGCAAAGCTGCAGCTGGCTCAAAACAGAGCGAGTGTGTGAACTGATGCGGTATGTGTCTCTCCAGTGTGTGTATGGTGGAGACTGTCTCTCTTGTATGCTGGCGGAGTAAGAGAACTGGGGGAAGTGTGCTGGCTGGTTGGGGTCCTCAGGAAGAATAGCTGTTGCTTCAGCAAAAGCTAATGGGGATCCGAATAAACCAATAAACAACAATAACAAGTAAAGGGCAGAGAAGTAGACTGAAATAAGTTCTAAATAATTTGCATGTTTTCTTATTCTCATTTTCTTGGCCTCTCCAGGCTTCCATTCTGGACCTGCACTCTGGGGCTCTGTCGATGGGGAAGCAGTTTGTCAACATCTACAGGTGAGGAGAAGTGAACAGTTCTCTCTCCTCTCGTGCTCTCTCTGATCCATTGTCTTTTCCCTTTCAAACTCATAATAATAATCCTAATTAAATAGCACTTTTCATTACAAACAAGAATTTCAAAGTCACTTTGAAAACAAATGTATCGATCTGGCAGTTCATGGTTGATCGTCTTCCACTGTTTCAGATGTCTTGAGGCAGTTCGGAAAGTCTGTCAGTAGCTTGAGCGGAGGGAGCATCGATGATACAGACAGGCAGGGAGAAATGTCAGTCAGATAGTAGACAGGCCCAGAGCTCTTCATCAGGCATTCCGTCTCCTCCATAGGCACGCTGGATTATCCACTATCAAAGTGCAGCACCCACCTGGCTGATACTTCGGCGGCTGTAAAAGTGCCAGAAAAGACCACCACACCTCGACAGTAGTCTGGAACAGTCCCGTATGAGGCGAGCCTTTCCTTCAAATCGCAGTCCATTTCTTTCCAGGAATATTTACAGAGCTCTCTGCCTAGGTGACCTCATGGCGCCATGGCAACCACAGAAATCCTGGGTATACCGGTATGAATCCACATACCGGTATATATGCAGTAAAGAGGTCAATGGAATAGAAGAATGACGCCGGATTGGCGTACATTCAACACATCTAATTGAACAAAGTGGATATTTGTAAAATCCGTAGTGATTGATGTATTATAACAGGCCTACAATGTGGTCACTAAAGTCTGATTTGGATATACAGTATTTGGCTGTTTTTGCTACATAACATTTAGAAGTGGTTGCTCAGGTTTAGAAGAAGTGACTGATAAATGCTAACTCCGTTTCATATATGCTGGTAAAATAGATAGCGTACAGAAATCGGTGGAGGTAGTCAAAGTTGTATTGTAACTGCAATGCAGTTGATTGGTGACGAGACATGAACATGTGTTGGGGTTGACATCTATACAAGCATTATATGTTGTTTTACCTCAACATAGTGTGGAATACACATAAACAGTAGCCCAAATGAATAGGCACAGTTTGGCTGGTGGGCAATGAGGAGATTCGGTATCATTCCCCCACGGCGTCTTTCTCCCACGTGTTTCCATGGTATTTACATTTTTGGGTCGAGTTCCATTGAGCTCTTTACCGGCTCTATGTTCCGTCTATAAAGGTATTTTGATACAATGCTAAATAAATGCAAAGTTCTACAAATTTGATTACTTCACTGTCAGGTTTGTCCTAGTTTGGTTGAGTGTAAAACCATTAGAACAGAGAAAGCCCATTCACTACTCATAATACATATGAAGAACTTTTGAATATTCTTAAACTGAAAATACCGTCAAATACCTCCATACCATCACAAATTTGAAAGAATTGTGGCCATATCGCCCAGCCCTACTCTGACTCTAAAACTCTGTCTCATTTGCCCTCCCCAGCTATAAAACCTTGGTGCAGCTGGCTGCTACACTCATAGAAATAGAATCTAGATTCTATTTACTAACTAACTGAACCATTCATCTCACTCACTCGCTCAGTCTTCTGAAACTGTGGCATCTCCTGCAATCTGCCTGCTCTATTCTGCCCCCTTTGGAAAGCTGCTCTGTCATGGCCTCTTGGGTAATTGTGCAGTGCACTGTGCTGTCTGTGTGTTGCTGGATGGTAATGTATGCTAATGGCCTGGTTCTGTTCTGTTCTCTCTGCCTGCGTGGCTGATGACAGGTACTTTGGGGAGCAGATAACGGATGTATTCTCTGAAGAGGACTTCCGTCTCTACAGGTAGGTGTGTGCTTGTGTGCATATTTTTAGGGCTGCATGATTCATCGATTTCAGATCGAAATTGAGATATTGACATGTGCAATATCCATATTCTCCTTTCATTAACACTCCATTAATACAACAAAACTACACCACGGTACCTCTTCCAATGAGATGCGCTATACTCCATTCAGTCATTCTTTAGATGCACAGAGGAAGCTGACTAATCACACTCTGCATGGCATGCACATACTGGCCAATCACAACCGTCCCTGCTTAGAGCGTGCAGTTATACATTGTAGAACTCCGCCCCTATTGGTTTACCGTGCTGCCGAGGCAGCATCGCCTGAAAAAATGTAATTATGCACGCACCTTCAGACTATGAGAGTACAGGTGTCCCTATACAGTGAGTATAGCAAACATTAGGAACACTTTCCTAATATTGAGTTGCATTCCCAATGGATTCTGCAAGGTGTCGAAAGAGTTCCACAGGGATGCTGGCCCATGTTGACTCCAATTCTTCCCACAGTTGTCAAGCTGGCTGGACGTCCTTTGGGTGGCGGACCATTCTTGATACACACAGGAAATTGTTGCGCGTGAACAGCCCAGCAGCGTTGCAGTTCTTGACACAAACCAGTGAGCCTGGCACCTACTACCATACCCCATTCAAAGGCACTTAAATATGTTGTCTTGCCCATTCACCCTCTGAATGGCAGATGTACTCAATTGTCTCAAGGCTTAAAAATCATTATTTAACATGTCATTAATCTACACTGATTTGAAGTGGATTTAACAAGTGACATCAATAAGGGATCATAGCTTTCCCCTGGATTCACCTGGTCAGTCTGTCATGAAAGAGCAGGTGTTTTTAATGTTTTGCATACTCTGTGTATATTGAGGCTACTTCCCTCAATCAGCCTCCCAGTTAATTTCAGCGTGACTTGAAGCTGTAGAGCCATAGAAGAAAAGAAGTTGACGAAACCGTCGTAGGATATCAAGTCATCCTATGTCGTCATGAGTACGCTGGGAGTTCGGGCCCTCAGTGTCCCACATTAGTGAGCTCCGGACAGACAGCTGTTTTTTTTTTAATGACCTTTCCACAGGATATATGGGATCATCAGATCAGGATATGTTATTTCACACAGAGGCTTGGTGATTATCGAGGCCGGGAGTGTTGGAAAGATTTTTCAAATACTGAGGAACTATCATTTGCAATGGATGTTAAAAAAACAGACTTCGTTTACAATGTGTGAGGTGAAGAAATAATGACTGAGAAGCTCAGCTTATTAGTTGTGGACTTGGTGAGTTAAGACAATCAGATATTGCCAAATGGGCCCTTTCCTACATTTGCATGCAGCAGGCCATGTAGGCCTACTTCTATGCATGCTCAGGCGCACGCGCTCCCTCAACGTTTTCAAGACCGAGAAACCAGACACATGCTCATTGCTCACGGAGCACTCCAAACAAAAGACAATGAAAAGATTGACGAAGCTCGTAATGGTTATGAAATAAAGCAAAACTTGTTTCTTACAATTTTAGCAGGTTGTGAACTCCGCAAACAACTTTTCCACTCCGAGAATGGTAAATGACTAATTAATACATGCATTAATAGAAAGTTATGTATCCAAATGACGAGAGATTAACGGTACATTTATTAGGCCAACTGGTGATCTATGTAATGTGGAATCTATAAAAAATAAACCATCAAAGGGCAAACAATTCACACAATGTAACAATGAATGGGAAAAAATTGGCGGGAGACAGCTGAGCGCATTCTGAAGAGCTGAGGTATATGCTTTATGGAGAGAGACACGCCATATCTTCGCCACACACCCTTCGTCTTGTTACAACATTTTAAATTCAACTCAAGACACATTATCTTCACATATTTTAGATGCTTTTGTCTGACCGCCGCAACTCAATCAGCTCAACATATTGCCACGCAGGCTGCCCAAATTACTGGATTCCCAAATAGGCCTACACACTTGTGATTTGAAACAATCCACAGAAGAAAAAAATGAAATAAGTCATGCTCTCTGGTAAAGTACTTTATTTACACAGGAGTAATTATAACATTTTGGCAAAACATCAACTTACTTCAGGGGATGCCTGCATCCTAACAGTGCACTGTGCAACCGCAAACTTTCCTTTCCAATTCGCAAGAGGCTGAAACCAGTGATCTGTATAAAATGACGAGATGCTCATATCTCCGCCCTAACAATGGAAGTCGTTGTGACCAAGGTGGGAAGGCAGGCGACAAGCTTAGGTCTGCATATTATGCCCATAGATACGCATTGGGCTTATTCTGGACAGGTTTTGGCGAGAGTGAGCCCACTTGCTTCGGAGAAACTCTCTCACCGGAGAAAGAATCCAAGTGAGCGAAACAGCGCCCCTCTGTCTTACTATATATAGCCCTTGTGTCTGATGAGGTCTGGGCAGAAATAGCATGACATGTCATACTCTTTTGGTCCAGACAGGATCAGATACATGGTCTACACATACTGAGACACAGGGGCGCTGTTTCGCTCTCTCGGATCAATATTTCAATATTTTATTTGGATGGTCCTTGCGGTGACGACTACTTGGAGGAGGCGACTGTCTCTCCCTCTCTAACATGTCTAACACCAAACCGTCTGCGTGCACCATCGTGTGTATGTTGATTAAGTCTATCCCCAACAGACGCATTCATGACATGTTAAAATACCAACTATATTATTTTAAGGACTGGTCGAAACACATATGAAACGTTCATGGACATTTAGCTAGCTTGTTGTTGCTAGGTAATTTGTCCTGGAAAATAAATTTTGGTTTGTTGTTTTACCTGAAATGCATTTGTGTGGATATTTGTAGAATTATTACCCATGTTGTGTCATACAAAATGGTATGTTCTCTACTCCGACAATTAATCCACGGATAAAAAGGGAAACCTAGTTTGTTTTTCTCTTTGTTCATTCTTCTTCTGTGGATGTTATATGGTAGTTGGCAACCAACTTTAAGGTGCATTACCACCACCAAAATGGGCTGGAGTGTGGCCCTTGTTCATCTTCCAATCACCCACGTGCGCATATGCTCATAAAAACAATGAGATGGGAGAGGCGGGACCTGCAGAGCGTCAAGTGTCTAAAATAGAACCAATTACTATTTTAGCGCCTGGCTACGCTCGCGAGCAGTTTGATTGAATAACATTTTTATTTTGCAACGGTCACGCACGCAACACGGGCAGTGTGGTCAGCATGTAAGAGCTGTTTTTTTTTTTTTTTACTCTTTGAGGAGACTGCAATTCAACTCGGGATTCCCCTCCCCCTCTTCCTCCTGTGACGGAAGCAGCTGAGTGGGTAGGCGGACCCTACAAGTGTCTGAAGAAGGCAGATGAACCAATGGCTCCATCCATGCCAGCTCTCAAGTACATGGAGGGCGCCTGGGAAAGCCCGCTGATGGCGCCGGTGTAATTGTTCCTGGCATTCACAAGAGTGTCTGCTCTCCAAGAGACACTCTCTCAATGGAGATTCCTAAGCTCAATGACACCATGAAGGGACATCTTGTTGCGGGCTCCTAACCCTATAATAAGAAACCCACACTACCAAGTCCAAAGGACCGATTCACAGCACAGCAAGCTGAACAGTGTATCACTCTCAACACTCAGGCAGCAGCTGTTTCCAGCAACGTGGCACTCCTTTCAGCGTCGCTGTCCAAGTTATTGGCGGGGAAGCATGCTCTCACGGGGAAGGTGGATGAAGTGGCTTGGATTTCTGGCGCCATCCTTCATTTGACTCTCTCATGTGGCTCTCTCTCACTGCCATGAAGGAGCCAGAGCGGAACGAGTTGCTCAACGCACCTATTTCCAAGAAGGCTCTTTTCGGAGCTGCTGTGGTGGAGGTGATGGAGCGCTTTGGGAAATCGGTGGAGGGGAGGAAGCAACTGGCCAGACATCTGCCCTTGGCGACGTCAGCCTTACAGCATCGACGGTCATCTTGTCATCCTCCTCATCTCAGGTTGCTCTCTGTCCAGAGCTGTATCGGCCCTTTCAGACGCGTAATGTCAGACTCTCATATCTCTGGCTCACGTGTCCAGTGCTCATCAGAGAAGACTGCGTGTGTGACAAAAAGGGCTCTGACCCAATACCAGCCCCCTTTGGAGCAGGCAGCAGGGATGAGCTTTGGCCCACGTACAGGGCCACAAACTGAGCCTGCCTCTGTGCTATCAGGAGACGCCGGTACTACCATTATGCACGTAACCATCATAACGGCGCCACCAGATTCTCTGGTCTGATGAAACTAGGGTCGTCACTACCACAGCCACAGTCATAAACCCCACATATTTCTACAATTTATCTTCTTAAAATTAGATTTTTATACTTAACCTTAAACTTAACCCTAAGCTAACTTTCAACACTCAGGCAGCAGCTGCTTCCAGCACCCTGACTTTAAATGAAGACCTAAAAGCAAATGTTTGTTTTCATGAATTTTTTATATATAGACAATTGTGACTGTGGTAACTAGTGCAAACCCTGAATGAGGAGCAGCAAGTGTGCACAACGATAACGGTGCAAACGTGGTAAAGGCCATTGCGTTGATTGACTGGACCAGACTCCAATGTTTTGGAAACAGTCTGCACCTTGCAATCGGTAGGCTAGACTTTAATCTCAATTATAATAAGGGTTGAACCTACTTATACATAATTGCACAATCATAAGCTTCCTATTCCATTTGCAGCCCATGGCTGCCTGAATACATAATTAACAGGCTATTTAACAACTCATAATGGTAACATAGGAAATAGGATCTAATAATGTTGTTAATGAATTAGTGTTGCGTTTATAGCACACTATCTTTTGAAGATCATGTTAAAAATGTGGTTTTGTATTCAGTTAGCACAGTATGTATTAATTCATACAATCTAATTTTAGAAGTGATGTTCTCTACCCTGATAGATGTTTTAACCCTGTCTGATGGAGTTTTCACCCAAGTGTTTGAAAATCGCAGTTCATAATCGCAATTGCATTATCTGGCCAAAGAAATTGCTATTTGATATTTTGTGTGTGTGTGTGTGTGTGTGTGTATTATATTTATAGGCCCAAGTTACTGTTAAGCACAATTGTAAGATGCCCTGTATGAATAAATTTTCATTCATTAATAATGGACTGATTGATAATTGTTTTATTGGTTGATTGATTACTTCCACCCTACAGGGAGGTGCGTGGTCGTATTCAGGCAGTGATAGCGGAGACATTTGACCTGGACCCGTCTCTTCTGTACCTCACCAAGCCAACCTTCTTCTCACGCATCAACAGCACACTGGCCAAGACACAGCATGATGAGTACTGGCACCCTCACATAGACAAGGTAAGATTATTTAATATTAGATAAGGTGCCGTAATATAATTAAGCAATAAGGCCCCTGGGGGTGTGAGAACAGGCTAAGGCCTGTTCTCATGCACGACACAACCCCCCCCCATTGCTATTAGAAACTGGTTACCAAAGTAATTAGAGCAGTAAAAATAAATGTTTTGTCATGCCCGTGGTATACGGTCTGATATACCACGGCTTTCGGACAATCAGCATTCAGGGCTCGAACCACCCAGTTTATAATATTACATAAAATGGTGTAATATGTTTTTTACCATTGTGCTGTTGAATACTCCTTTCTGATTGTCTTGAAGGACATTTTAGAGCATGCATTATTTCCCTATAACGCATGGTATATTTGCACGTAGAATTCAATGGCTATAGTTCATTTTTACATGTTGTGTTTTCAGCTGCTTTTGAAACCAACAGTCAAATTGAAAATAGTATTTGGTATTGTTGAATTAGATTTTCATAATAGCAAGCTAGGACTGATGGTTTGGTTAGCTAAACTAGCAAGTCTGTTTGTTTGGTTACCATGGCAACCACTATCTCTCTAGTAAACTTGCTAGCTACTTCAGTGGATGTTGAACATGTTTCTACCAGCAAATGAACACATTTCTAGTGGAAAATCTGTTAAATTATAGCCATGGTATAAAAGGGATAATCAACTCGGGGCTCTATGCGTTCTCTGGAAAATAATGCATAGCCTCTCGTTGATTATCCCTTACATATACACACACACACACACACACACACACACACAAACATTTAAACTTAGCCTCTTTCTGCATTATCCTGTGTGATACATTTTACTGGGGCACCTAGATTACCTTTAAATCAAATCAAATGCTTACTTACAAGCCCTAACTAACAATTCAAATAAGTAACAAATAATTTACAGAGCAGCAGTAAAATAACAATAGCGAGACTATATACAGGGGGTACCGGTACAGAATCAATGTGCTGGGGCACCGGTTAGGAGGGGAGGGGGGGGCAATGCAAATAGTCTGGGTAGCCATTTGATTAGATGTTCAGGAGTCTTATGGCTTGGGGTTAGAAGCTATTTAGAAGCCTCTTGGACCTAGACTGGGCGCTCTGGTACCGCTTGCCATGCGGTAGCAGAGAGACTTGGACCATGTTAGTTTGCTGGTGTGGACGCCACGGAACTTGAAGCTCTCAACCTGCTTCACTACAGGCCCGTCAATGAGAATGGGGGCGTGCTCGGTCCTCCTTTTCCTGTAGTCCACAATCATCTCCTTTGTCTTGGTCACGTTGAGGGAGAGGCTGTTGTCCTGGCACCACAGGTCCAGGTCTCTGACCTCTCTATAGGCTGCCTCGTCATTGTCGGTGATCAGGCCTACCACTGTTGTGTCATCGGCAAACTTAATGATGGTGTTGGAGTCGTGCTTAGCCGTGCAGTCATGAGTGAACAGGGAGTACAGGAGGGGACAGCGCACGCACCCCTGAGGGGCACCTGTGTTGAGGATCAGCGTGGCGGATGTGTTGTTACCTACCTTACCACCTGGGGGCGGCCCGTCAGGAAGTCCAGGATCCAGTTGCAGAGGGAGGTGTTTAGTCCCAGGGTCCTTAGCTTAGTGATGAGCTTTGAGGACACTATGGTGTTGAACGCTGAGCGGTAGTCAAAGAATAGCATTCTCACATAAGTGTTCCTTTTGTCCAGGTGGGAAAGGGCAGTGTGGAGTACAATAGAGATTGCATCATTTGTGGATCTGTTAGGTTGGTATGCAAATTGGACTGGGTCTAGGGTTTCTGGGATAATGGTGTTGATGTGAGCCAAAGCAATTCATGGCTACAGACGTGAGTGCTACGGGTTGGTAGTCATTTAGGCAGGTGACCTTAGTGCACAGGGACTATGGTGGTTTGCTTGAAACATGTTGGTATTAGACTCAGACAAGAAGAGGTTGAAAATGTCAGTGAAGACACTTGCCAGTTGGTCAGCACATGCTCGGAGTACACGTCCTGGTTATCCGTCTGGCCCTGCGGCCTTGTGAATGTTGACCTGTTTTTAAAGGTCTTACTCACATCACTTTAGTTGTGTAGTCAAGAAGTGTTGAAACCTCCTAGCTTACCAAAATGAATGTCCCCTTCTCCTGTTTCACACTACAGCAGACCCTCTAACTGTAGCCAGACACGTGTAAAGCATATACTTCCTCCGATCTGTGTTTAAATATCCCCTTTAATATTTATGAAACAGATTTCATATTCAAGTATGAAAGTGGAAACTTTTGTACAGTAGTTCTATATCAATGACTTCATAAAAAGTACAGTATGGAACAGGAACCTACTGAATGTGTTTTGGGGCGAGTAAAACTTTTTATTTAGTTTTTTCTCTCCAAAAAGTGATTTGAAATAGTCTTGAGGGTAAGTTCATGGTTAATTGAAAGTAGTGTATTTTCTGTGAGATTGAATGCAGCTTTGATTGCACATGAATGTATCTCATTGTTGTTTAGCCAGCAGGGCAATAGAATGAAGTGATTATTTCATACCAGACTTTGATTCCTCCCATTTCATCTTCCTGTAATGTCTCGACTGTGGACCTCGTCAAAGCAAACTTTTTGAAATTCATTGGGTTATTCAATTGATAGGACTGTAAGAGCTGTTTGTACACATTGAACACTACAGATAAAGGTCCCAAAGGATATGTCGGAATGTTTATCTTATCTGTTCACTAAGGTGTGTGTGTGTGTGTGTTCTCGTATCTTTGAGCATTGTTCATTTGCTGATGCTCCATTGTGTGTGTGTGTGTGTGTGTGTGTTCACCTTCTGCGTGTGTACGTGAGCGTATTAGATATTCTGGGTATCTCTGATCATTATTCATTTTACAGTGCCCCAAAAATGTCTCATCATATCTCCTCTGAGTCTTCCGCAATATTAATTAATGTCACCTTATCCTCTCTTTCGGCTCCTCGACAGCTGGGAAAATGTAATCCAAAAACACCAGCTCTCCCCCCCATCTATCCTCTCCACCCTGCCCCTTCCCCCTCCACCAGGTTTAATTGGCCCAACCAGGCCCTCATTTAAATGTAAATGGTTTTAAGTGTCTTTGGGGCTGGTTTCCACCCCATCAATCATACTGCTGAGATGGTTTCATACACACTTGGCCTCTCTGCTGCAACGTGTCTGTTCTCTGTACAGACCAGGACGAATCAGCATAATTTCTGGCATTAAGACATGGGAAACTAATGCAGTTTCCCCTAGGATTTTTTGGTAACTTTATTTTGGTAGTCCATCCGTAGATGCTCTACATAGACTACCAGTAACATTTCTACTAGCCCTAGCCCTTACCCTAACCCTAAACTTAACCCTAACCCATATTCTAAACCTAACCGTAACCTTAGCAAGCAGTTGCTTATCAACAGATAGTTTATTTGGATAGTCCATCTGTAGATGGTCATACTATTAACAAAGTGTTATATTTTTTATATATTGTTTTGCAGCACTGTTAAATGCATATAAGGGAAAAACTGCTATGTAAAACAGTGCGAAATAACCTTGCCATGTCCATGCACATCCAGTGAAGACTGGAACACTTATGGGAGTATGTTCCCAAATTGAAGAAGAACATTTTAGTTATGTTAATTTGACTACAAATAATGTTATATCCCTGATGTAATTTGGTTTGATTAGATGGTTTTTAGATGTTTTATTTGTGTTTCGGGTGGCAGGTAGCCTAGTGGTTAGAGCGTTGGGCCAGTAACCAAAAGGTTGCTGGATCGAATCCCCGAGCTGACAAGGTAAAAATCTGTCATTCTGCCCCTGAACAAGGCAGTTAACCCACTGTTCCCTGGTAGGCTGTCATTGTAAATAAGAATTTGCTCTTAACTGACTTACCTAGTTAAATAAAGGTGTTATATATATATATATATATATATATATATATATATATATATATATATATATATATATAATAATTTTTTTTTTTTTTTTTTTTTTTTTTTCTCATCAAACCCCCTGGCTAATCAAGCACTATTGTACACATGACAACAGTTGTTCACAACAGTTAATCTTTCATATAGCCTAATCAAACATCAGCCCAATTAATGTTCAGAGTTTTAGAAGCTCCTTAATCTCTTTCTGGCATTATTCCTTTTCGGGACATGTTGTTTGATGAAAATACTTGAATAAGGCAAAACCTCCCAAATTGTCGTCTGGTGCTGGGAAAATGAAGGCATAAAGGAATGAACAAAAAAACAATCCCACTCTGTATTACTGCCAACAAGTGAGTGTATTGTTTGTCTGCGGAGATTTAAAAACCTGTTGTGTGTTTACCAACATAACAGGTAACCTACGGATCCTTTGACTACACCTCTCTGCTCTACCTGTCTGACTACGGAACAGACTTCACCGGAGGGAGGTTCATCTTCATGGACTCCAATGGCAACCGCACTGTGGAACCGCGAGCAGGTAAATCTCCATATAATGTAAAACAGTTCAAAATCTAGTAGAAAACTCTTTGTAAATGCTATTCATTTTTACTATCCCTATATTATTATTATTATTATTATTATTATTATTGTTGTTGTTATAATAATAATAACATTATTACTATCGCTTTTGGCTGTACATTGTAATCAGCGTTTAAGTGTTACCAGTGCTTCGTAACTGTCCACTCTCTTTATGGTTAAAGTAGTGTTTATGTGTAGTCTAAATGAGCCCTAATCCCCTGTAAATGGGTGACTGTGTGGAAGTAAGGCCGTAAATGCTACAGGATTAGCCGTGATTGTCCTTGGGGGGCCTCGGCTAATGCTGTTGTCAGTCACTGTATTAGGTAACACTGTTGATCATGTTAACTCTCACTCTTATCCTCTTGGTAATTAGTAGTCTGCATTTATTTATAGATGATTGTAAAGCATGGTGATTCTGTGTAAACTGTTTAGTTTCAAGAGAAACTGATGTGATTAGATATTATCAATTAGGCTAATTTCACAACATATCTCTCTGTGCCTTGTGTTTGACACCACTGGTTGAGTGGAAGTGTGATGTCCATATTCAGTCCTCTCCACATGAGACTGTTAGCTTGCTTTCTCTCACCCTTTCTCACTTTTTCTCTGTTCTGGCTATGGATTTATCTGCCTCTTGTAGTTTCTGAAACTATCTATTTTGCTGACTTCTCTCTTTCCTCTGTATTTTTATTTTCTTTCTCGTCTCATGGAATTGAGTTCTGTGGTCTCATGACAGTGAGTTCTGTGTTTAATCTGACAGACCTTCAGAATACACATGACCGAAGTCCTTTATTATTAAAGAGAGAACATGCAAATGACATGTATGACTGTATGTGACTGCTGAGAGAAAGAATGGGGAAGAAAAAAAGGAAAGACCGTGAAGGCTTTTGAAGAGGGACTGCTGTGAATCTTCTCAGCACACGACCGAAGCCCTTTATTATTAAAAGAGAGAAAATACAGTACCTGTCAAATGTTTGGACACGCCTACTCATTCAAAGGTTTTTCTTTATTTGTACTATTTTCTTTATTGTAGAATAATAGTGAAGACATCAACACCATGAAATAACACATATGGAATCATGTAGGAACCAAAAAAGTGTTTAAGAATCTAAAATATATTTTGATTTGTTTAAAGTAGCCACCCTTTACCTTGACGACAGCTTTGCACACGCTTGGCATTCTCTCAACCAGCTTCACCTGGAATGCTTTTACAACAGTCTTGAAGGAGTTCCCACATATGCTGAGCACTTGTTTGCTGCTTTTCCTTCACTCTGTAGTCCAACTCATCCCAAACCTCAATCTCAATTGAGTTGATGTTGGGTGATTTTGGAAGCCAGGTCATCTGATGTAGCACTCCATCACTCTCCTTTTGGTCAAATAGCCCTTACAGAGCTTGAGGTGTGTTGTGTCATTGTCCTGTTGAAAAACAAATGATAGTCCCACTAAGTGCAAACCAGATGGGATGGCGTATCGTTGCAGAATGCTGTGGTAGCCATGCTGGTTAAGTGTGCCTTGAATTCTAAATAAATCACTGATGGTGTCACCAGCAAAGCACCCTCACACCATCACACCTCCTCCTCCATGCTTCATGGTGGTAACCACACGTGCAGAGATCATCCGTTCACCTACTCTGCGTCTCACAAAGACATGAACTCATCAGACCAAAGGACAGATTTCCAATGGTCTAATGTCCATTGCTCGTGTTTCTTGACCAAAGCAAGTCCCTTATTATTGGTGTCCTTTAGTAGTGGTTCCTTGGCAGCAATTCGACCATGAAGGCCTGATTTCACACAGTCACCTCTGAACAGTTGATGTTGAGATGAGTCTGTTACTTGAACTCTGAAGCATTTACTTGGGCTGCAATTTCTGAGGCCTGTAACTCTAATGAGCAGCAGAGGTAAGTCTGGGTCTTCCTTTCCTGTGGCGTTCCTCATGAGAGCCAGTTTCATCATAGTGCTTGAGGGTTTTTGCGACTGCACCTGAAACTTTCAAAGTTCTTGAAATGTTCCGGGTTGACCTTCATGTCTCAAAGTAATGATGGACTGTCATTTCTCTTTGCTTATTTGAGCTGTTCTTGCCATAATATGGACTTAGCCCTATTTGGTTAAAGACCATCTTCTGTATACCACCCCTACCTTGTCACAACACAACTGATTGTCTCAAACGCATTAAGAAGGAAAGAAATTCCACAAATTAACTTTTAACAAGGCACACCTGTTAATTGAAATGCATTCCAGGTGACTACCTTATGAAGCTGGTTGAGAGAATGTCAAGAGTGTGCAAAGCTGTCAAAGGCAAAGAGTGGCTACTTTGAACAACACTTTCTTTGGTTACTACATGATTCCATGTGTTATTTCATAGTTTTTATGTATTCACTGTTATTCTTCAATGTAGAAAATAGTAAAAATAAAGAATGACCAGGTGTGTCCTAACATTTGACTGGTATTGTACATATGACATGTATGACAGGGAGGCAGGCGATGAAAAAAGAACGAAGCCCTCCAAGTCCTCCGCTGAGCCACATTATTAAAGAGAGAATCTCCATATGAGAGAGAAGACTTAACAGAGCTTAAAACTGATCCGCTGGGGTTTGGCGTGTCAGTGTGCCATTGCTTATGAAGAGAGAGCGAAATAACTCGGGCATAATTCATGATGTTATTCAGGAGCAGTTATTTCCAGGTTGGAGGCAAGTGGGAGACGTGGGAGAGACGTGTGCACTGTGCCATTGTATTGAATGAAGATCACCCCTCTGTGGTCTAATGATGCAGTGAACCCCACACAGATAAATAGGGCTGTTTGAGATAGCAGTGGGGAGAGGGAGGGGGATAAATATTTTGAAGGAAGAGGGAGAAAGCAGTAAGGAAGGAGGGTGAGAGATTGAAAGGATTGAGGCAGAGGCTGAGGAGGAGCTGCAGATCCAGGGATCGGAGGAAGTGGCAAAAAGGGCATGTCTGTCAAGTCACAGGAGTTAATGGGTGTTAGCCTATACAGGTGGCTCGTCTGATTGGTGCATTTAAGACCACGAATCCCAGTCGTCCCTCTGTCTGCCTGTCAGGCGGTCTTCAACGTTTCTTGCCCAGGAACCCCCTCCCAGGCAAACCGGTGACCCAGGGACCCCCATCATACATTAGCCAACATCGGGTGAATGATAATGGCAAGGAGAAGTAATCTTTATTTTTTTACTTTTTTTTTTTATTAATAGATTTGGTAGATAGTTTTTCATTATTTTGACCTCCCTACATTATAATTGGAAGAGGAAGTGTAATCTTTAACATAGCCTATTAGCTAGAAAGGTAACTCCAAACACATTTTTGCTAAGAGCAGCTGTTTAGCTGGTTTAACAAAGATTAGCCATGTGTTGGCAAAAATGTATGTCAAAGTCAAGAAAGGTTACCAGCAGCACTTGCCACAAGATATTCTCATATTTTCTATGGTAGGTAGTTCATGTAATTAAACATATTTTATTATGTTGTTTCTTGCGATATTCCTAAAAACATAAAACAATTTTTCTTTTAAATAATTTTTTGTTCAATATTTTTGGACCCCCAGCAGTACCGATGTGGACCCCTAGCGGGCTGCGGACCCTCAGGTGAATATCTTTTTGTAAAATTATTTAACCTTTTAACTAGGCTAGTCCGTTAAGAACAAATTCTTATTTACAATGGCAGCCAAACCCGGACGACGCTGGGCCAATTATGCGCCGCCTTATCGGATGTGATTCAGCCTACCCCTGCTGTAGACGATCCCCCTTGTACTCCTATTAGCAGATCGTACAAAGATATATCGATATGTACAAACAGGGAATATTTACAGACACAAAGGGTTATTTACATCCACAACGCAGGAGTTCATTACTTTAACAGTAGGGGTTTGCACATAAGTCAACCCAGGCACTTAAATATATTTATGAGACTCCGAGATAGTTTAAAATCAGATTACTAATTCATGCGAAACACACCTGGCAGTTTGGGGAGAAAGAAAGTGATCATTAATTATGGTGGTGTGGGAGGAATAGATTAATTGTCTGGAGGATAGGGATGCTTTTCTGCTGATGAGAGCATGGGTGGTGTAAAGTTTATAGGCAAAGCAGCTTCTACTGTCTACAGGGTTGGATGAGTCATACACCTGCATCTATTAATAGTCTGAGGTAGCCTCTTTTCCTTCTTGCCTTGTCTCTTTCTACATCAATGGTCTCCAACTCACATCCTGGAAAGCTACTGTGGGTGCAGGCTTTTGTTCTAGCCCTGCACATCTGTTTCAAAGAATTGATTAAGCTTTGTCCATATTTTTTCCGCCACACTGCTTCCTCCTATCCTGTTTTTTCATATGAGTGTAGATAAAGGAGAGGAAACTAAGGAGTGGATGCCACTACAGCTACTATTGAGCTGCAACCATGTACTTTAACTTGGAGGCTGAGAACACTTATCTCCTTCATGTTCAATAGCAGCATTTTCACAGGCAGCCCAATTCTGATATTTTGCCCAGTTATTGGTCTTTTGACAAATCAGATCAGATCTTTGCAAATAATTTGGCAAAAGATCACAATTGGCCTGCCTGTGTAGTAGGGCTGGGCGATATGGCAAATAAGTTATCACGATATCTATATATTTTTTCAATCGATAACAATTATCACGATATTAATCAAATAATGTTTAAAAGGTGCATATCTGCTTCAAGAATTCCTGAACAAACCGTGGTTAGAGCGTTGGGCCAGTAACCGAAAGGTTGCTAAATCGAATCCCCGAGCTGACAAGGTAAACATCTGTCGTTCTACCCCTGAACAAAGCAGTTAACCCACTGTTCCCCGATAGGCTGTCATTGTAAATAAGAAGTTGTTCTTAACTGACTTGCCTAGTTAAATAAAGGTAAAACATTTTTTTATCATGTGAGCTACACATAAAATTATACTTGAAGGAAAATTGTTCCATGTTTGCGGCCATGGAGCACGTACCTGGGGTCAATTAAATTGATAAGCCTCTTGAAATATTCCTTTTCGGCTGTGCTAATTGGTAGCATGTCCTTAGAAATGCAACGCATAATAGCATTTGTGATGTCTTTGTCTTTTCGATGTTTGCTTGTAGGGCATACGCTGTCAGTGTTGACTGCTTTGGGCAAACATCCCTAGATTGGCTGGTGCTTGAGGGGCGTTTATAAATACCGTGGCGCAAACTCAAACTTCATGCATGTTCCAAAGAGTAATTTTGCTTCAGATGTTGAAATAGGTTTGTCGTATTACCAGACTTCGTAGCCACCTGTCTATGGCACAATTTGCACCTAACATTGCTCTGCTCTTTGTCTGACTTCAAAAAGCCAAACCACTTCCAAATTACTGAAACAGTTTAACCCTTTTTATCAATAATTTCTTCGTTGGAAGCTACTCCTTCTCCATGGCTATCACTGCCACTGTTTTCGCCTACATTACTCATTTTTCGTGGTTAATAGTGGCTACTCCATCACTCGAGGTGCTAAGTGGTTTTTAGTGGCCGTATACCTCTCCACGTGCATATTGTCACTTCACCGCACGTTCCTGCTGCGTCACAGAGGTGAAATGGACTGCTGTACCTAATTATTCTATATCGACATTATCGAAAATGAATCTAAACGTTTTTATATCGTTAGAGGGAAGTCATTACCTCGATAATTATTGATATTAAATGTATCGCCCAGCCCTACTGTGTAGCCAGGGCAGACTAGCAAAAGCTACTAACTCTCTCCCTCCCTTCCACCCTCCGCTAACTGTAACTCAGCCAAGGTTTAAATAGCCTCATAAAATACAATAGCCTGTGGGGCCGTGGGCACAGCAATATCAGTGGGTTGGTTTGGAGTCTGGCTGATAGGAGTCTGATTGATTTGCTCACTAGCAGCCTCAGCTTTGTATCTGGTCTCATGGCGAAATGTGCATGACCACGCTTGCGCTTCACTGACGTGATTATGCGTGCAAAGATAATTTACTGTATATCCTCCTGAATATTGGCACTGCTCCATAAATCTGTAAATCGCTAAACTAGAGGAGGAGCAGAGGCATGTGAATTCCATTCATTCAACTGTGACTAACTATGTCATGAAGAACATGAATGGTTGGAATACTCATTGACCAATTGTAAGGCAAGATTGGAATTATCCATGTTATAATTGATTTGATTAAAGCTTTCTCAGATTAGATTATTTTTCTACCGTCTCTTATTGTATCGCGAATCCATTGGCTTGATATACAGTCAGGTCCAAAATGATTGGCACCGTTGCTAAAGATAAGCAAAAAAAACTATAAAATTAATAGTACAAATACTGAGCTATATTGTATACATTTTATTTTTGCAAAGTGTATTTTATACTAATACAATTGCTCAGAGAAAAAGTGTAATAAAGATAAAGATAGGGGACAAAATTATTGGCTCCCCTGTTTTCAATACCTTTTCACTGAGCCTTTTTCAAAAATATTTTATGAGATTGGAGAACACATTGGGAGGGATCTTAGACCTTTCCTTCATACAGAATATTTTCAGATCCTTAATTTCTAAACCAAACCCACCACTGGTGTGCGTGGCCAAATAACTATTTTCATGTCTTTTTTTGTCAGCCAGTGATTGTCAAGCAAATAACTGCTATTTAATAAAACACGTTTAGCATCTCCTGGCTTCCACGCACAGCCTACAAGCCATTGATGCAGACCTTTGGAAAATCTATTTTAAAAGTCTAATAAATCCATTTAATATAGCCTACACCATCACAATAAACCCATTATTTATTTAAGACTGGTCTAAATAAACATGATATGAAGAAAATGTTGTCTTTTTTGGGAAGAACAGAATAGCATACTCTTATGTTAGGCCCTGATATGGTTTGGCCCTGATATGGCTATGCCATATGGCAGTGGGCTACACTAGTTCATTTAGCAGACAAGATTTGCTTAGAACTCTGAGCCTTTTGCGACCAAAGTGGCCGCTGGGCCCTTGGGCTGAATATAATAATTAGAATTCCCTTCTCCCGGCTGCTGTTTTCCGAAGCGCCTCTCACTAACATGGCTCTCTCAGATATCTCAATTCTCAATTCTTATTAGCAAATGCCTGTCAGGTGATCGGGTCCTTCTCACAGGCATCTCAGTTCCCGAATCAGGCTACAAGTGAAGACAAATACATCCCGGACGCAACTGCATGCGTCCCTCTTATAGAATTCTGAGTTAGAAGAACTGTCCACATTTAGCCTACTTTTCCTCAGCCAACAAGATGAATAGGCCTAACGAACAGCAAAAGCACTAGCCTCTGTCAATCTACTATCTCCCATAATACAAAAGTATAAATTTTATTGGTCAACATGTCCTTCCGTGCAATAAATAAATATTCCAAACATACTCTGGGACAGTTGTGGGATGCGATAGATCCCAAATTAATACAACCACTCGCATAAAAAAAAAAAAAACATTTAAAAGAAATTAGGCTGATGCAACCGATCAGAATGTTTAGCTTAAAATGTTGATAAACTATTAGGATATTTCTTCACATGAATGTTCCAAAATGCAACACATTTTCTCAAAAGTGACCGCAAATGCGATTATGCATGTAATGCTTTATTATAAAGGTGCTTTTTTATGGTGCAAATTATCGGTTGTAAAGCGGATTAATGTGGTTAAATTTAAGAAGTTTAAAAGATTCTTGTTATCTGTGTGTGTAGCCGGACAGGTAGGATGGCTGACAATAGTGAAGGTGAACAGGAGGTCACGGGTCAGATGACTGAGAGGAATTGAGGAGACTGAAGTAGGAATTACTTTAACCACAAAGTGGTATATTTAATAGTTTGTTTTTTGTTTGCTGCATAACAAATCAAATTCATAATCCCAAAGTCAAATCATAATAACTATCATTATTAACTTCTTAGGGAGCAGCAGCAGAGGTGACGGTTTTGGAGAGTCTGGCGTGCTCAAAGTAAAATGCCACTCCGGCCCAGAAAATAGGATATGCACATAATTAGTACTATTGGATAGGAAACACTCTGAAGTTTCTAAAAGTGTTAAAATAATGTATGTGAGTATAACAGAACTGATAAAGCAGGCGAAAACCAGAGGAAAATCCATCCGGATTTACAGTTTTTTTTGTAAATGACCTTCTTCTCCAGGCTGCCTATTCATTTGTATTTTAACTAGGACTGAGACTGCAGTACCTATGGCTTCCACTAGATGTCAACAGTCTTTATACAGAGTCTGGAAGCTGTAGCAGTAAGCAGAACGGATAGGAAGAGGAAGCAGTCAGGGGACCACTTTTGTTTACAACGTTTGACGGGTGTGAGATTGTGAACGCGCACCACTTTATTTTCCTTTCCTATTGTTCACGTTATCGTCCGGTTTAAATATTACAGTAAATATACATAAAAGGATACCTAAGGATACATTAAAAATGTTTGATTTGTTTGTAGAAAGTTTATAGGTATTATTTGAACGCGTTCTCTTCACGGTTCAATGGGCGACTCAACGGTGGATTTTCTGATCATAACGCGCCAACCAAACTGTGATTTATGGATATAATAAATGACTTTTTCTAACAAAAGAACCATTGGATGTCTTCGTTGGACACTTGGGAAGCCCTCAGCAGAAGTTCTTCGAAAGGTAAGTGATATTTTTTAGCTCTTATATGGGTTTTGTGTGACCCGAGCTGGATATTAATTTATGCTAATGTGGAAAATATGTGGGGTGCTATCCTCAATCAAATGTTATGCTTTCGCCTTAAAGCCTTTTTGAAATCTGACAACGCTATGATATTGCCAAGAAGCAGAGCTTTTGATGACTATGCAACACTTGTATATTGATGAATGTTTGAATTTGGCGCCTTACATTTCACCGGGTAGTGTCGGGAGTGGCCCGCTAGCGCACCGCTACTCCCTAAGTTTAACATAATGAAGTAATTCAGCCATTCAGTTCAATATGAAGCATGATTGAGTCATTTAGGATCGTAACCATTCATCATAATCATAATGCAAATAAATCGAATCAATTTCATATTTCATACTTCCAGATTTGTCTTATGTACATATCATTTCGTTACATTTTACCATATATCAATGGCATAATTGTCCCGTGATGATCTGTAGGGCTGTGATCATTGTCCATTGATATAACACAATAGGTTTGAAGCGTGCACGCCAATCTGCGCTCCGGGATAATAACTATAAACAATAACTGATGCCCCGATATCCCGAGCGCAACAGATAGTTCAGATGAAAGATAACAGATTTGGTGGATTTATGTTGATTTGTTGACACACACAATGTCTGGATTACAATTTTGGGCACAGTTGCTCCGACCGCCTTTTCTGACATTCCATGCAGGCGTATTTGTGCTTGAGAAGGGCTCCTCGTCCTCCAAGTATCTAGTACTTCCACCTCATCTCCCCATATACTCTCTCTGGCCCGGTGGAGGCTTCTCATAACTCTTTATGAGGAGGCTGGAGAGAGGGTGTCTGGAGTCTAGGATCATTGGATGGATAGCATCGGGATCCAAGACTTCTGCTTGGCGCAGCCTCCCTCCGACTGATCATTCCGAGTATTAGGTTGTACTCTGGGGCAAGCGAGAGAAGACGGCTGACCTTAGCCACTTTCTTACCGGCTTTCAGAGGTTTTAGCTCCTCAGAAAAGCTGACTGCTTGGGCATGCTGCAGGAGGAGTGTCTCTGCAGTGAGGGAGGTGGGTATGAAAGCCACCCAATCTGAGGTCTGGTTGGTGGCGGGGATCAGATTCTGCAGTGTTTGGGATTGTGCTGGGTCAGGGAGAGCTGTTGTTGGCTCAGTAGATATTTCGTAGCATTGGATACTTGGAGGACAAGGAGTCCTTCTCAAGCACCAATACACCTGCATGGAATGTCAGAGATGGCGGTCCGGAGTAACTGTGCTCAAAATCGTGGACTTGCCCCCTGCTCGCTTGGGCCTCCTCAAACCACGCTTCTGGTCAACAGGAGTAGATTTGGCCAATTTAGTTGTGATACAAACCTTATCAAAATATATAGGCCTATGGGCTAGGCTTTGTGAGGTGTGCGACTATGATTAAAAAAAGGCAACAAAAAAAAGGCATGCACTGTTTCTTGCCTTACTGCACACGCTGGGCATCATTCACAAGCTAATATTGCCACCCATCAGACTATTCTTAATTTAATGTTGTCTTTACATATACTAAATATTATATGTGTGAAACTAGTTTTGATATGGTATGGACCATTATCATGCACCTGTCTCAGAGCAGGGGCATGGGAAAAAAATACATGTCATCTATGCACTTAAATAGCGAATGGAGGATGTTTTTGCCAAGGTTCATTTTCATTCTAGCCAGGTAGGCTATACTCCTGTTGTAAAGCGAAGAAATGTGCAATGTGTAAAGCGAAGGAATGGTCTATTAGGAAAGTTGAGAAATAAATATAGTAGGCCTAGCCTATAGAAAGCGGATGGGATCCGCTTTTTAATACAGGCAATCAACTTTTTCACGCAGTTGCATAGTCTATAGAAATGTTGCGCAACATGAGCTCATCGGCACTCATGAAGTGTTTGATTTGATTTTCGATTATATTTGCATTAATGTCCGAGTGATTAGAGGGACAATAGAGAGCTGAGTACCAGGCAGTTTGAAGTTTGGTATGCTACTAATTACCATCAGCAGCATCAGAGCTTGGAGAAGCCTAATTACCGTGACTAAACGGTCTCGTGGAATTTGAATGCGGTCATGACTCGTGACCGTCGGTGTGGCGGTAATATGGTCACCGTAACGGCCCTAATTGGCACTTGGATTCAAACCGGTGCTTGGATTCGAACCAATGGTCAGATGACATGAAAATAGAGCTCTTTGGCCATGCACACCAGTGGTGGGTTTGGTGTCGAAAGAAAGATGCAGAAAATAACCCCATATCTACTGTAAAATATGGTGGTGGATCTTTGATGTTATGTGATTATTTTGCTCACGCTGGTCCTGGGGCCCAAAATCCACAAAAAAATGGTTAGGTAAACACAAAATCATTATTTTGCAATGGCCATATCACGTGGTTTAAATTGAAGAGGGAAGTCCTTAAGCTCAGACAAAGGATATCAAGGATCTATAAAGATTCTGTTTGGAGGAATGGTCGAAGATTCCTCCCAAAGTGTTCTTCAGTCTCATAAAACATTTTCGAAAAAGTCTGTCTTTATACTTGCAAGGTGAGGTATTGAAAACACGGGCAATACGTTTGACCCCTATCTTTTTGAGTAGAAAATATGAAATCTCTTTCTCTGAGCAATTGTATTAGTATAAAATAATATAATTTCCTTTTTTTTTTGTTGCATTCAATATAGCTCAGTATTTGTATTATTTATTTTTTGTCTTTTTTGCTCATCTTTATCAAGGGTGCCAATAATTTTGGACCTGACTGTATTAGCTGACATTTACATTATCAACAATAGTGCCTTTTCATAAGAAACGTTTTAATCATTTTACATTTCCCAGGTTCGAGAAGGATTATTCTCCAATGAAGTGTTCTTTACCGTCATCTATGACTAATACCATTCATTTATTAATATTCCTGCACTGAAATACCCTCCTTTTCAGTGAAGGGAAAAGCAACAGTTTGTCTATTATAGCTCTTGTCATTTCCGCTAGCGCTCTCTCTGTCTTTTGTTTAGCTGTCACCTTACGGTTTCTCTCCTTTTTCCCATTGTCTAGTTTTTCAGTGTGTAAATTCTATTAACGCCTTGCGCTGATTTCCCCTGCCATCCTCTGCTAGCAGACAGCTAGGGGGACTTATGTAAATCACACACAACTGTCTTCCCAGATAATGTTCTATAAAAAACCAGACAACAATTCCAGCTTTATATTTAAATGGTAATGACATAAACACTCACATTTTTTAAAATAAAAATACAATAAAAAGATCTGCCCTAGAAAGACACCTTGCTATTGCAGTTGAGCGTAATACTGAAGGCTTATTGGAACAGCAGTATGTAGCAAAAACAGTGTAGAAGTGGATAAACTTTTTAAGGAGCTTTTGAATCCTTTTACTTTATCCTGCAGATACTATTTATTAGCTGACCTAGCCAATCTCAACAGTCATGTCTAGTAAGAGAGTTGGCCTTAAAGACGCTAGAACTTGATTGCCTGGCTACCCATCCTTATCGAATCGCTGATGAGTTTGTTTTGTACAACACCCCTCATTTTGAAGTCACACAAACAACTTTTAGGATGGCAGTTTCAGACCGAATGGATGTAGCGATCGATAGTAGCAACGGAATTTAATTCAGGGGGAGGCGTCAGGCAATGAACCTGGGGTTACAACCAATGATTCATATATACACTAGATGTCTGACAGGTGGCGGTGCTTTGAAGCCACCGCGCCTCCATATTGGCATGCCCACTGTTGTAACAAATATTTTGGTAGCTATAGAAATGCATTTATTAAATATATACAAATATTTTCCTTAAAGTATCATTTTTAAAAAGTTATATTGTTACTGTCCTTACTGTAACAAAAAAAAATACTTAAATACATGTAATTCTGTTAATTTAAATGTTGATGATAAAAACTGATGAATTCCATTCATTCCTATGGAGGATTGCTCCTTCTGGGGAGTGCCAGTATGGCTGACCGGTGGCTTCAAAGCCTCTTATTGGCCAATGCATAGCATTAGAAATCCAGGTTGTATACTTCATTGGTTTAAACCAGTTTGTGTGACTGTCTATTAATATTTGTTTTGTTCAGTTATCTCAATAACATCTCTGTGTTTTCTGAAGTGTTTTTCTTTCTGTTGGCTTTGGAGCTCACTTCTGCACCAGCTCTTCTGTCTCCATACTACCACTGTGTTACTGTCCCTTGATTGTTTTCTCTCCTCTCTGTTACTCCTTCACCTCTTCTCGTACCCTCACTTCTCTATCTCTCATTCTCGCTCTTGCTCTCACCTTGTAGGTTCTTTTGTATATATCTGGCTCCACTGTATCTTTCTCTAACTCTTTTCCTATACCATCTTTTACCTATCTCTCCTTGTCCTCTCAACCCTTATCTCTCTCTCTCGATTTCTCTCCCTTCCCTTATAACTCACTATTTCTTCCATCCTTCTTTCCTTTCTTGTTTTTTGTCTAGCCAACTCCTCACAGCAATTTTGAAATCAGAATTTTAACAACCACAGTGTTAAATGTAACACTTTCTTAGTGTGTATATGTGACCCACCGAAAAAGTGTTAAACTAACACCCCCAGAGTGTTGGGTCCCTAAAACCGTGGGTGTTTCAAATTTCGACTTAAAGTAACACTTTATTAGACTTGATGCTGTTACACTTTCTCAGTGAATAACCATATAGAGTCACAGTAATTTGTTTTGGTGTTCTAACACTATAGGGTGTAAAGCCATATTTGCATATTTCCCAGAGTACCTTTCGACTGGATGTTAGTTACTCACATGACTGTGTTTGTTAGTGACAGAGACATGGTTGTTGCATTAATTAACTTCCAGTTGTGAAGCCTTCACCAAGTGAATGTGTTTGAATTAATAGTTATGGCCAAGTTTTCCTTAACAATATGGTCTTAAAGTCCAGGCTCATGGGCCACATCAGACCTGCAAGTCACAATATGCTGACTTTCAAAGTTTTTATATAACTAGGCAAGTCAGTTAAGAACAAATTCATATTTACAATGACGGCCTAGGAACAGTGGGTTAACTGCCTTGTTCAGGGGCAGAACAACAGATTTTTACCTTGTCGGCTCAGGGATTCGATCTAGCAACCTTTCGGTTACTGGCCCAACGCTCTAACCACTAGGCTACCTGCCGCCCCAAAGTGATTTGTAATTCCTATTGGAATCCAGCCAAAGGGAGGATATTCAACAATTTGACCACCTACAACCTGCATTCAAAATGACTGCTATGGTAAAGAACTTGATAAATAAGACTACCTAAACCATGTAAACTGGAACAACCATCTCAGTAATAGGTGCAATAAGTCCAACCACTTACATATCGGATAAGTTTAGAACAATTTCAGTTATTTATCTTTGTATAGCATAAGATCAATTAATCAATCAATGTTCATGCAGAAACATAGATGTTAAAACAATCTATTCTGAAAATCCACCAGCAACAAACAAAGCACTCAGAGTTAACGGAAATTAACTCCACACAGTTGAGTAACAACAACACCATGCCGTGTTGATTCCACTGTGATTCAAATAACACTGCAGATAGCTTCAATTTCAATCCCACTGGTGTTTACCCCACTAGAATCAACACTCAGATATAACACTCAACACTTTTTACCTCAACACCATGATTTGAACACTTTGTGCTCTCCCTCTTTTTAACCCCCAATCTTCTCATCTCTCCCTCCAAGGTCTGATGATCACCACCCCATATCTATCCCCTCTATCCCTCATTCCTAACCTCCCTTTCTCTCTTCCTTTCCCGGATCAGAGAGACGTCAACCCATCGCTCTTCTGACCCCTCTTTCACTTCTCTTCCAGGACGGGTATCGTTCTTTTCCTCAGGGTCGGAAAACCTTCACCGCGTAGAGCAGGTCTCGTGGGGAACGCGCTACGCCATCACAGTCTCCTTCACCTGTGACCCTGCCCACGCCATTGCAGACCCCACCATGCCCATTACCTCTGTGTGACAGTGTCGCCTGGAGGACTCCTGCAACACAGAGACGGGAGAGGAAAGGGAAGGGAAGGAGAGAAAAGGGTGGTGAGCAGAGGAGAGAAAAGAGGGGGCAGATATGTGATTTTCCCTGATAATTCAGAAACACCTGAAAAAAATATTTTCTATATCAGCATCTTATACTTAAACAGAAATGAATGCTTTTTACTTTTCTATGTGGTGCTGATCACATCACAGATGGTAGAGGCAAGGAGAAGGACAAAGGATAATACACACTGGTCTAAGATCAGTTTTATCAGTGCCAAAGTAAACAGGGGGTACTGCTTTCTGACAATAAGATTCCACTTACTACACAGTATGTTCTTCACAATCTAAATTAAGTGATTTAAAAGTAAATTGTTTTGATACAATGTTTTGCCTTTTTTCTTGTCTTTGTCACATTTCCATTCCATGGTTATCTATATATTGATTGTGTTGCAGAATGGGTCGAATGTAGTCTGGGTACCAGTCTCTTCAGCTAACATTCCACTCCTCCTTGGCAATGAGTGTCAAGGTGTGGAATGTTAGCTGAAGAGACCGGTACTTAGGCTAGGTCAAATGCCTGTGCCCTCTATTTCTATCTAATATCAACTTTGCCTTGTTTATTCCTCTGTTTGTTTCTCTTTCAATATTTGTGCACCAATGGTTTCTGCTCCACTAGAAACGGAATGGCTCAAAGCACAAACAGGTCTCAGAGAAATTGGTTTTGGAGAGGTGGAGTAGTGGTATTCGTACACCTCTTGACAACTTTCCTATTCCCTCATGTGAAAGTATCAACCTGTTGAAGCACCAAAGGGCACTTCCATGCCATTCACTCTTACTTACATAGGGAATGTGACAATTTGTTTTCTTCTGAGAAGAAACCCCACAGTGGAAAAGTAATTAGTGTTTTTATGTGTCAAGCTTATCATTTGATCAAATGGGATATTATTTGAAGATTGTCTGTGGGATTTGGAAGAAATAAAAGAACCCGAAGTAACCTAGTTTTGGACAACAAAATCATTGAAGGGGAGTGAACGAGTACAGAATTGGGCTTATGACTTAAAGTTGGGGCATCACCTCACCACCCCTGGCTGTCTGAAATACACTAAGCGCCTTAGGATGTCATTGTACGAGCCTTTAACCATTTTACGCCCTGATGCTCAGGATAAGGCACGGTGTCTCCAATTTCTAGCTAAGGACATGGTCCATGCATCCGCTTATGAAGCCTGCTTCCCTAAATGAATCGGGAGGATGCTCATGGCATCCATACCGTGACAAATGCATTTTTATTCTTAACCTCTATCCACTTACTCCCAAACAATTTGAAATAAAATATTATTGGTAAAAAATGAATGAGCGTGTTCCCCCATGCAGCATGTATAGTGTTTATTTTGTACAAAACATTAAGAACACCTTCATAATATTGAGTTGCACCCTTTTGCCCTCAGAACAGCCTAAATTTGTCGGGGCATGGACTCTACAAGGTGTCGAAAGCGTTTCACAGGGATGCTAGCCCATGTTGACTTCAATGCTTCCCACATTTAAAGGGTGAATGGGCAAGACAAAAGTGTAGATGAAGGGGAGGAGTCAGGTTAAAGAAGGATTTTTAAACCTCGAGACAATTGAGACATGGATTGTATATGTGTGCCATTCAGAGGGTGAAGGGGCAAGACAAAAGATTTACAGTAAGTGCCTTTTGAACGGGGTATGGTAGTATGAGCCAGGCTCACCGGTTTGAGTGTGTAAAGAACTGCAGCGCTGCTGGGTTTTTCACGTTCAACAGTTTCCCATGTGTATCAAAAATGGTCCACCACCCAATGGACATCCAGCCAACTTGACGCACAGGAAACTGTTGAGTGTGAAAAACCCAGCAGCGTTGCAGATCTTGACACAAACCGGTGCACCTGTCACTTACTACCATACTCCGTTCAAAGGCACTTCAATATTTTGTCTTGCCCATTCACCCTCTGAATAGCACACATACACAATCCATGTCTCCATTTTCTCAAGGCTTTAGAATCCTTCTTTAACCTGTCTCCTCCCCTTCATCTACACTGATGGTAATTTTAACAGATGATATCAGTAAGGGATCATAGCTTTCACCTGGATTCACCTGGTCAGTCTGTCATGGAAAGAGGTGTTCATAAAGTTTTGTACACTCTGTATATTTCAATTGCCAATGCATTGATTATCAACTGACTTTTGTCACAGAATGACAATTGAGTTGGTTAGATTCTGTGGTTGTGGGAGGGAATCACATCACATATTGGAGCAGGGGTTGCATCACAATGGTCAAAAGTGGCTTCTTCTCCTTGTCTCTTTTCCTTTGTACACACTAATTCACAATAAGGCATCGCCATATTGCTTTCACCTGTGCTGTTTTTTTCAGTGCTGGTGAAGGAAAGGACAAGAGGAGAGGCTGCCCCTTGACACCTGAGATGTAGCCCTAGAGACTGTTATCTGTTGGGTTGGGTATCAGAAGGCTGGCACACAGGACCAGTATGCCTTGTAATCCGTGCCAGTGAGTTGGCAGAGTTTAAATCCTATTATGTCTTTACCTGATCTTTAAAGCCTCAGTCAGCTCCACGTCGGCCAGTTTATTTCATCCTCAATCAGATAAGTATTTTTGGACATCGGATGCATATTAATAATCGAGTCTGTTGTCAGGAAGCCATGTTGAAAACATCAATAAAGTGACAATTGGAGAGAACAGCATGCCTTGTAATGCATGACAAGTCTTGTTAGGGTCTGTGTGTGTTCTGTTAATTTGTTTTAGCTTCAGTATCTGTTACACACAGAACTAAATCCCTCCATTCAGTTCTCTCTGTAGGGGGAATATTAGCTTTGAGTGAGCCCAATAGCTTATCTTTAGTGAGTGAGGATAGAAATGAACTTTTCAGAAGTGCATGTGAGTACAAGTGTGTTACCTAGATCTCCTCCTCAGGCACTTCATATGTGGCCTGTTAGACAGCTTTCATCTTTGAGGAGAGAAGGATGAGGAGGAGGAGAAGAAAGGGATGAGATGAGGAGTGGGAGGGAGGATGGAAGAGTGTGAAATTAGGAGAGACTGGAGGTAGAAACAACCGAATGGAACACACACGATGGAGCACACATGTAAAATAAACTGTGAAAGAAACGGTGCAAAGTCTGGAGTTACACGTGTTGGTGAAGTGCTGTGCATAAGAATTCCGGTTCACACTAGTGGATGTGTTTAATTCAAAGCTGTTGGACCGATATTTTGGGTAACAAAAACAGTTTAGGAGATCATAGAGAGACAAACGGCTACCACGTTGAAACAGGAAACCTGTGGGATTCAAGGCACTCTTGTTTGTGTGTATTGAAAATCATTTGGGATTTCTTCAGAAATAGTTAAATGCATCCCCACCTAGGGACTTCGATCAATACCAAGAAAATACAGGCTTTATAAACTCGAACTTTTTTTCACCTCCTTTAGATGAGAGTGCCTTGAACAAGTTCTGACTATTCAAAGAGGACCTTGTACGACCTAGTCTCAACTCCAAAGCGACACAGCCTACTAGCCTACACACACACAATCACCCTTCTATATCAGTTGTCCACATTGCTGATCTCTTCTGATCATATCATTTTTTCCATTATAAAATATCAAAATAATTGGTAGATTTCGCTGAACACTGTCTTCTCCTTGCTCACTATTAAAGAAGTTCCGTAGTTAAAAACGGCCCATGAAGACTTTCTTGCGGTTACTTGATGCAAATGGAAAGTGAAGGTCCAGTGCCATTTACTTAATTTTCCTAACATGTCCTCCCTCGTTAAGACCAACTTCAAACTGTAAAACCTCCAATTGTCTCTCATTCCTGTTCCACGTACGTAACGGGCATAGCCCAACGCCTGTTGGAGCGCTCTGAGTAATACAAGCCTTCATTGGCTAATAAAACGCAGCCCAGTGTTTACACTTGAAGCGGCTGCATTGCGTTATAATTTCCTTAAACTGCCTATTTTCCCTCGTCCGCCATGAAAAAACAGATGGGGATAGGAAACCGCTTGGCTCTGCTCAGCTCCACACATACTGTGCATTCCAAATGGCATCCTATAGGCCCTGGTCAAAAGTAGTACACTATATCGGGAAAAGTGTGCCATTTTAGACCCAGAATGCAATCTGAGAGTATGATGAACATCAGAGAGAATGTGAAATATTCAACAAGGCTCCGGTGTTATCTGCTGGAGTAATATATTATTCTCTGAGACTAATTAGGAGAGAGAGAAAGTGAGAGAGAGGTACACCAGTTAAGCTTTTTCACTGGCAAATGTCAATGTTACGGATATGTGTAGGCCACCTGGGACTTGGTGTGTGCCCGGGTGCGTGTGTGTGAACAGAAGTGTATAAAACCAATTTCCTGTCATTTGGCTGTGTTTTATCTGCGTGGGTGAGAGGTGAGTTTGAGGAGGTGGAGATGTGAAGGCAGATGGTGGTCTGACGTGACACTGATACGGTTCCCGGTGGCCCAGATTAGACTAAACAAGCTTCTGCCCAGCACAGGAGGCCATCTTAATCACCGTTACAGACTCTACATAAAACATGAGGGCTGATTTAGCGATCGTTCATTAGCCGCCAAGAGGACAGCACAACCGGAACAGACATTCCTGTCCAAAATAAATAAATAATAATTTTATCTGTATCAAACTATATTGATCCAGTCTGATCAATTCTGGATCACACACTGATAGGGTTCCATTGATGATCAATGAAACACTGATACATGATCAGGATTAAGGAGAATTGTGGTGACTTTGTCACTTGTAGAAGGCCCGATATAAATAAACCAAGCGAATGGCAGAGATTTCAGCACCATGGCCAGCGGTCATACTAGTGTTCCAAAGTTCCGACCGTCAGCACCACATGACAATAGACAGCGACCATCACTCAGGTACTGGTACTGAAGTAACTCTGCTCTCAGAGGATAAAGACAGGAAGGCCTACACAGTTTCCTCACCTTAGTGCAAATGAAGGAGAGGAAAGAGAGGAAAGTTATTTTTGACTATTGAGATCTTCTCAGCCAGACGGTGACAAACCAGGGCAGAGGGAAGAGGTCTTTTTACTGTGTAACGTTCACATCTGTCTGCTATATTTTCCACCTCCATGGTGCATCTTCCTCCCTCCTGCTGTGGTATTCATTGAAAGTAGTTATTAGAGTCTACCTGCCATTCACTGTAGCCACGGATATTAAACACTGAAAGACAGCAGGTGGGAGTCAGGTCGATCATACAAGTGTTGTAGAATATAGAGTCAAACAGAAGTAAAACCAGTTTCTCCTCCACACACTTTATCTCTCTGCCATGAATTGAAACTAGCCCTGATTGACCTGTCCACTGTCAAGTCATATCTAACTTGAGGGATAGGAAGAAGGAAGGAAGGATAATACAACAATAATTTACCCAGCCATATGACAATGTATATCTTAGCAAACTACTTTTGTGCATTTGACAGATGTGTAAAAGGGATAATGATTACCTGTTACCTGTTGCAGTTCCAAAATCACTCTCTCTTTGCACGGGCTCACTGTCCCTGCAGAGTCCCCATCACCAGCGTCTCCGAGTTAAACTCAAACTGATTCGAGGAGGATGCCGACTTCCCACAGGAATACAAGCTGGGAGTGCGCTGCTTAAAAGACGAGGTGTAGCGGTAGAAACTCTTGTGTCTGTTCTTCAGGTATTCCCTGTAGTTCTTGGTGAGGAGGGTGTATAGGAAGGGGTTAATGCAGCTGTTGCTGTAGGTGAGACAGGCCACCAGGTAGTTAATGCAGGTGTGTGTGTGAGATGCCAGGCCTAACGGTTTGTGCTGGTACAACGGGAACAGTTGCCATATCCAGAACGGCAGGAAACACGCCCAGAACACCAGAACTATAGTGAAAATCATTACCAAGACTTTCTGCTTCGGGGAGCGCTTGTTCCTTTTGTTGATGACGGAGTTCTTCTGGGACTCTAAATAAGTCCGGGCTAACTTCGTATACAAATAGCCGATAATCAACCCAGGTGCCATGATGCTCGTGCCAAACAAAACGGTCAGGTAGATCTTATAAGCCCGGGGCGCCCAGGTGGGCGCGCACATCCTCTTCACCCCCCCGTTGGGCCCGCTCTTGGTGGTCTCTGTGACCATGACCATCATGGGTAAGGTGAGGACCAGGGAGAGCAGCCATACCCCCCAGGCCAGGGCTTTGCGGTAGCTCTTGGAGCGCCGTACCGTGTCAAGGGGCTTGGTGACGGCCAGGTAGCGCTCCGTGCACATCACAGTGAGGGTAAAGATGCTGGCGTGCATGGTGAGCAGGTCCAGGCTGAGGAGGATGCGGCAGCCTACATCTCCGAAGTACCAGTCCTTGAGAAAGTAGGTGCACACCACGAACGGGATTGTGGAGAGGTACAGGAGGTCCGCTAGCGCTAGATTAATGATGGAGATGTACATGGAGGTGGCGAAGCGGATAGAATGACACATCACTACCAGAGTGTAAACATTCCCCGACACGCCGACTATGTAGACGACCGACAACAAGGTCCCGAAAGTGGAGGTGATAACCAGCTCGTCCACGCTGCTCCCGGAGCCGCTGTTTGGAGCTGGCGGACTGACATTCTGGTTAACAGTCTTGTTGTGGTTCATCGCACTGTCTGTGTGGAGCCTCTCTGATATCGTTCCGTTTTTGTTCCGATGTATTGTTTATGGTTGAGAAGTTCTAAAAGATGCAGCTTAGTTTAGTTGGTCACTGGCCAGTGAAGCGCACCAGTGCAGGTTGTGTGTTGACTTTAGCGATATCTGTCTGCGCGCGCTGCCGCTGCTCCTCTCGGCTTCTCCTGACGTCAGTCATTGAACTCTTTCCCAGTTACACTCCCATGGATCTTGCATAACATGAAAACACAACACTATATATAGTACACTATATTTAATTAATTCTGAATTTATTCATGAACTCATTAATTTTGAGCTGTGACAAAATTAGTCACATGCCAAACAAGAGGGTCTGAGAGAAATAAGAACGTGCGTTTCTTACATAAATAATTTACTTTGCCTGCAAACAAATTTACGAAGATTGAGTATGGATTTCCTACAGATTAATACATTAATCTGAAAATGGTAGAATTCCCGTTATTTCAAGGAAAGAGAGCGGGACACTTACGCACGTGCATTCGGGGTAATTATTAACAGTGACTTGTCTTGATCTACAGGGTGTCCCTTTACTGAAGATCAGGCTGGCAAAGGGTATTGTGATATTCAACTTTCTCACCTGGACCTACACACGCGTGTGTATTAGGCAAAATCAAACGTCCCTGCTTCTGGCACAAAAAAACGTTCGATTTAATGCCCTTGTATAATCCAAGAGGTGAAAATATATTTTACGTTTCCTCAAAAAAGTTTAGACTAATGACGCTACACAGGCCATATAATAATATACCACTAACTCGATTTTGTGCATAAAGAAGTTGTTGAGGTTTGAGAAATAGTTTAAGTGAGCAATTTACGGAGAAAGTGTGTGCAGATACAGCCCCATTGGAGAACCACAGGTGTAACTTCTTTATTCCAGTCACAGAATATAGATTTGATAAATGTTTATTATTACATTTCCAAGTAGTGCCCTCTTTTAAAAGCTCATTCAGGAAAGGGCAGACAGGCCAGGTGTCTGTATGGGTAATTCTTCTGATGAGAGGGGGCCATGCTGTTTCCGGATGGAGAGTGCAATAACAGGTGCACAGGAGGTGTGTGTGTATGTGTGTGTGTGTTAAGAGAAAGCACACAAGATAGACTGTGTTATGTGAGATAAAAGATGTCTGCAGATGGGAGGGGACAGAATAGAGAAAGCATACAATGCCTTGCAAAATAATTCATCCCCCTTGGAGTTTTTCCTATTTTGTTGCATTACAACCTGTAATTTAAATGGATTTCATGTAATGGACATACCCAAAATAGTCCAAATTGGTAAAGTGAAATGAAAACAATTACTGAAATTTTGAAAAGTAGTGCATGCATATGTATTCACCCCCTTTGCTACGAAGCCCCTGAATAAGATCAGGTGCAACCAATTACCTTCAGAAGTCATATAATTAGTTAAATAAAGTCCAGCTGTGTGCAATCTAAGTGTCACATGATCTGTCACATGATCTCAGTATATATACACCTGTTCTGAAAGGCCCCAGAGTCTGCAACACCACCAAGCAAGCGACACCATGAAGACCAAGGAGCTCTCCAAACAGGTCAGGGACAAAGTTGTGGAGAAGTACAGATCAGGGTTGGGTTATAAAAAAATATCAGAAACTTTGAACATCCCACGGAGAACCATTAAATTCATTATTAAAAAATGGAAAGAATATGGCACCACAACAAACCTGCCAAGAGAGGGCCGCCCACCAAAATTCACGGACCAGGCAAGGAGGGCATTAACCAGAGAGGCAGCAAAGAGACCAAAGATAGCCCTGAAGGAGCTGGAAAGCTCCACAGCGGAGATTGGAGTATCTGTCCATAGGACCACTTTAAGCCGCACACTCCACAGAGCTGGGTTTTACGGAAGAGTGACCAGAAAAAAGCCATTGCTTGAAGAAAACAATAAGCAAACACGTTTGGTGTACGTCAAAATGCATGTGGGAGACCCCCCAAACATATGGAAGAAGGTACCCTGGTCAGATGAGACTCAAATTGAGCATTTTGGCCATCAAGGAAAACGCTATGTCTGGCGCAAACCCAACACCTCTCATCACCCCGAGAACAGCATCCCCCCAGTGAAGCATGGTGGTGGCAGCATCATGCTGTGGGGATGTTTTCATCGGCAGGGACTGGGAACACTGGTCAGAATTGAAGGAATGATGGATGCCGCTAAATACAGGGAAATTCTTGAGGGAAACCTATTTCAGTCTTCCAGAGATTTGAGACTATGACGGAGGTTCACCTTTCATCAGGGCAATGACCCTAAGCATACTGCTAAAGCAACACTTGAGTGGTTTAAGGGGAAACATGCAAATGTCTTGGAATGGCCTAGTTAAAGCCCAGACCTCAATCCAATTGAGAATCTGTGGTATGACTTAAAGATTGCTATACACCAGTGGAACCCATCCAACTTGAAGGAGCTGGAGCAGTTTTGCCTTGAAGAATGGGAAAAAATCCCAGTGGCTAGATGTACCAAGCTTATAGAGACATACCCCAAGATACTTGCAGCTGTAATTTCTGCAAAAGGTGGCTCTACAAAGTATTGACTTTGGGGGGGTGAATATAGTTAGTAGAATAGTTATGCACGCTAAAGTTTTCTGTTTTTTTTGTCTTACTTCTTGTTTGTTTCACAATAGAAAATATTTTGCATCTTCAAAGTGGTAGGCATGTTGTGTAAATCAAATTATACAACCCCCCTAAAATCTATTTTAATTCCAGGTTGTAAGGCAACAAAATAAGAAAAATGCCAAGGGAGGTGAATACTTTCGCAAGCCACTGTATCATTAAACACAGAAGTTACTGTGTCACTGTTAATGTGTCATGAGGTCTGTCCCAGTCACACAGAGTAGAGAGACAGGGAGTAGGACATCGCCCTGTGACAGGAACTTACTTCAAGGAGAACTCTCTCTCTCTCTCTCTCTCGTAAAAAAGGGTCATTCCGTTTAAACTGTTTAGTTTCAAGTCCAGGTGACTACATCATGAAGCTGGTTGAGAGAATGCCAAGACTGTGCAAAGCTGTCATCAAGGCAAAAGGTGGCTATTTTGAAGAATTTCAAATATAAAATATATTTTGATTTATTGAATACTTTTTTTTGTTTACTACATGATTCCATATGTGTTATTTCATAGTTTTGATGTCTTTACTATTATTCTATGTAGAAAATAGTACAATTTAAGAAAAACCCTTGAATGAGAAGGTGTGTCCAAAGTTTTGACTGGTACTGTATATACACATATATATATATATATATATATATATATATATATATATATATATATATATATAATGGTGTGTATAGACAGTAAGGACAGTATATGAATAGGAAGGTTGTGTACAGCAGTAGTTATATAGGATGAGCCATGACTAGAATACAGTATACAGTGCATTCGGAAAATATTCAGACCCCTTAACATTTTCCACATTTTGTTACGTTACAGCCCTATTCTAAAATTGATTAAATAAAAACATTTCCTCATCAATCTACACACAGTACACAATAATGACAAAGCAAATACCGTTTATTATAAAAACAGAAATAGCTTATTTACATATAAGTATTCAGGCCCTTTGCTATGAGACTCGAAATTGAATTCAGGTGCATCCTGTTTCCATTGATCATCCTTGAGATGTTTCTACAACTTGATTGGAGTCCACCTGTGGTAAATTCAATCGATTGGATATGATTTGGAAAGGCACACATGTTTACTGTACATAATTTTTACCCATCTACCAGTAGGTGCCCTTGTTTGCGAGGCATTGGAAATCCTCCATGGTCTTTGTGGTTAAATCTGTTTGAAATTCACTGCTCGACTGAGGGACCTTACAGATAATTGTATGTATAGGATACAGAGAGTCATTCAACAATCATGCTAAACACTATTATTGCACAAATATAGACTCCATGCAATTAATTATGTGACTTGTTTAGCACATTTTTACTCCTGAACTTATTTAGGCTTGCCATAACAAATCATAATAAAATTAAATAATTCCAGAATCAGAGCAGGTGGTCAGTCCAGTTCAAGTGTTCAGCAGTCTGATGGCTTGTAGATAGAGACTGTCTCTGAGCCTGTTGGTATCAGACCTCATGCTACGATACTGTCTGCCCGACGGTAAGGGAGAGAACAGCTAGAGGCTGGGGTGTGTGGGGTCCTTGATGCTGCTGCGTGCCTTCCTCAGGCACCGTTTCGAGTAGATGTCCCAGATGGGTGGGTGCACGGTCCCAGGACGTTTTCACCACCCGCCAGAGGGCCTTGAGTTCGTTTACGGAGCAATTCCCGTACCAGGCTGTGAATCAAACGGTCAGGATGTCCTTGATGATGCGGCGGTAGTATTTGGAGAGGACCCAGGGCGGCATGACACATTTCTTCAGCCGCCTTAGGAAGTAGAGACACTATTGTGCCCTCTTGACAAGAGTGGTGGTGTTGTTGGTCCATGACAAGTCCTCAGTGATGTGGACTCTGAGGTACTTAAAAGTCGTGACATTCTCTACCACAGTCCCGTTGATGTGGATTCCTGAAATCAACAATCAACCCCTTTGTTTTGCTGACATTGAGGGAGCGATTGTTGTCATGACACCACAATGCCAGTTCACAAGGCATTATTCCACAGTAGTCAGTCCTCTGCATACTGTAACAGAGATACATGTTGGCCCCTCAGAGGAGGAAGGGCTGACTAGTCCATGGGCATTGTCCTTTGTTCCTGGACCATTTGCCATGCAGGTGTCAGAGAGCACATAAATTAGGGCTGAGCCTACAAATCCCCCTGGACAGAAGCTGTACATGGACAGCCTGTGTCCAATATAGGAAGAAACGGCCCGTACCATAAGAGAGTTCCTTCTTGAGTCTTCAGTCCAACTAATGGAACCCAACATCTAGTTCTTGGTCCCATGACATCAGGAGTGTCTTCCGGGGAGCGTTGACAATGTGCTTTTGACGTGCAAATGTTGCTAGGTACACATTCCTTCAACCAAGCTCAACAAAACATCATTATTTGTTAACGGCAGGAAGATCAGTTCTCAACACTTGATGAAACATTATTTTAATAGTCAAGAGTTACTAGTCACTGTTTGACTTTGTATGTTAGTCAGACTGGCTGGTCTGATCAATGGTATCCTCAACATTTACCAAGTGTGAATCAGATGGATATAAAATGGAATAAAAGGCCATGAAATGCATAATTAAAGTTACACTCTATCATAAGTGTTAAATTGTACTTTTCTTTGCGAAAGACAGAAAGTTAAATTGAAAAAGCCTTTCCCCTCTTCCCCTCTGGGAGGAAGTTTGCCTTGAAAATATGAAAACCATAGTCATGAAAACAAATCACCCAAAGATGAATTATTGAGTTTAAATGAATAGAAACAGAACATAATACTAAGACATCATGTTAAAAGCAAAAAGCAATTAAATGTTCTGTAAAACAGTCAAACAACATTAAAGGTAGTGACATGTCTATGTGTCACACCCTGATCTGTATCACCTGTCTCCACCCCCCACCAGGTGTCTCCTATTTTTCCCCATTATCCCCTGTGCATTTATACCTGTGTTGTCTGTTTGTCTGTTGCCAGTTTGTCTTGTTATGTCAGGTCTTACCAGTGTGTTTCCCTGTTCTCAAGTTTTGTTTTCTAGTCTTCCCGGTTTTGCTATTTCTGCCTGTCCTGACCCTGAGCTCGCCTGCCGTTCTGTCCTTGATTGACTCTCCCTTGGATTACGAACCTTTGCCTGCCCTCGACCGGCCCTTTGCCTGCCCGTTTGTTATAATAAATATTCTAAGAATCATACTATCCGCCTCCTGTGTCTGACTGGGTCATATCCTCAGTCGTGATATACCTATTATACACTGAGTGTACAAAACATTCCATGACATAGACTTACCAGGTGAAAGCTATGATCCTTTCTTGATGTCACTTGTTAAATCCACTTCAATCAGTGTAGATGAAGGGGAAGAGACCAGTTAAATAACAATGTGTAAGCCTTGAGACAATTGAGAGACATGGATGGTGTATGTGTGCCTTTCAACCGGGTATGGTCATAGGTGTGTCAAGAACTCCAACGCTGCTGGGTTTTTCACGCTCAACAGTTTCCCGTGCCCTGACGAATTGAGGCAGTTTTGAGGGCAAAAGGGGGTACAATTCAGTATTAGGAAGGTCCTCCTAATGTTGTTAACACTCAGTGTATATGATCTGTCATTTTCTGATTCTCTATAAGTTCTGCATGTAGCTACAGTGAGGGAAAAAAGTATTTGATCCCCTGCTGATTTTGTAAGTTTGCTCACTGACAAAGAAATTATCAGTCTATAATTTTAAGGTTTATTTGAACAGTGAGAGACAGAATAACAACAACAAAATCCAGAAAAACGCATGTGAAAAATGTTATAAATTGATTTGCATTTTAATGAGGGAAATAAGTATTTGACCCCCTCTCAGTCAGAAAGATTTCTGGCTCCCAGGTGTCTTTTATACAGGTAATGAGTTGAGATTAGGAGCACACTCTTAAAGGGAGTGCTCCTAATCTCAGCTTGTTACCTGTATAAAAGACACCTGTCCACAGAAGCAATCAATCAATCAGATTCCAAACTCTCCACCATGGCCAAGACCAAAGAGCTCTCCAAGGATGTCAGGGACAAGATTGTAGACCTACACAAGGCTGGAATGGGCTACAAGACCATCTCCAAGCAGCTTGGTGAGAAGGTGACAACAGTTGGTGCGATTATTCGCAAATGGAAGAAACACAAAAGAACTGTCAATCTCCCTCGGCCTGGGGCTCCATGCAAGATCTCACCTCGTGGAGTTGCAATGATCATGAGAANGGCCAAGGTAACAAAGGAGTGGCTCAAGAAGAAGCACATTAAGGTCCTGGAGTGGCCTAGCCAGTCTCCAGACCTTAATCCCATAGAAAATCTGTGGAGGGAGCTGAAGGTTCGAGTTGCCAAACGTCAGCCTCGAAACCTTAATGACTTGGAGAAGATCTGCAAAGAGGAGTGGGACAAAATCCCTCCTGAGATGTGTGCAAACCTGGTGGCCAACTGCAAGAAACATCTGACCTCTGTGATTGCCAACAAGGGTTTTGCCTCCAAGTACTGAGTCATGTTTTGCAGAGGGGTCAAATACTTATTTCCCTCATTAAAATGCAATTCCATTTATAACATTTTTCACATGCGCTTTTCTGGATTTTTTTTTTGTTATTCTGTCTCTCACTGTTCAAATAAACCTACCATTAAAGTTATAGACTGATAATTTCTTTGTCAGTGGGCAAACGTACAAAATCAGCAGGGGATCAAATACTTTTTTCCCTCACTGTAGCTGTTCAGGAATATTGAGGAGCAGTGACTTGTACACTGTTCTGTGGCAGAGTATGCTTTGCACTCCCCCTCTGTGTTCTCATCTAGGTTACTCACGTGTCCGCACGTGTTGTTGTTGGTGCATATCGAGCATTTTCTTTTCATCTTCCTATGCCCCTAGAGTTGTCAGATGTATTTCTCTTACACATGGTTTGTGAGCATTGTATTGTATTTATTCATCTAGATGTTGAAATGACATGAGTCAGACAGAGAGTCAAGGTTACCTGAGTGTTTTTGTTGTTGTGTTCGTTGATGTTGTTAACGTAGCTAAAAGGCTTACTATATGACGTGAATACCTGCTCATCAAACATCTCATTCCAAAATCATGGGCATTAATAACCTCTAAAGGCTAGGGGGCAGTGTTCGGAAGTACGGAGAGTCTGACGTGCCCAAAGTAAACTGCCTGTTACTCAGGCCCAGAAGCTAGGATATGCATATATGGTAGTGGTAGTATTGGATAGAAAACACTCTGAAGTTTCTAAAACTGTTAAAATAATGTCTGTGAGAATAACAGTACTGCTATGGCAGGCGAAAACCTGAGGAAAATCCACCCGGAAAATGTTTTTTTTTTGATGTCACAGTTTTTCCATTGACTTGCTATAGACTATAGAGGGAATTAGCTCCCAGATTGCAGTTCCTATGGCTTACACTAGATGTCAACAGTCTTTAGACATGGTTTCAGGCTTGTTTTTTGAAAAAACAAACAAGAAATTGAAGTTCTTCCAAGTGGCTGTTTAAACGGACACTACTGTTTTGCACGCGTGAATGGGTGCGCGCTCCTCGTTATTTTTCTTTCCTATTGAACAGACTATTTTCCGTCTGAAATATGATCGTTTATTTAGATATTTGACACCCTGAGGATTAATTAGAAACATTGTTTGACTTGTTTGGACGAACTTTACCGGTACTTTTGGGATTTATTTGTCTGCATTTCGAACGACTGGATTACAGAACTCCATGACGCCAACTAAACTGACTTGTTGGGATATAAAGAAGGACTTTATCGAACAAAACGACCATTCTTTGTGTTCCTGGGGGATTGCAAACAGGGATTGGGATTGCAAACAGAGGAAGATCTTCAAAGGTAAGTGATTTATTTTATCGCTATATTTGATTTTGTAACGCCTGTGCTGGTTTGAATAATATGTTGTTGTGGGGTGCTGTCCTCAGATAATCAAATGTTCTGCTTTCGCCGTAAACCCTATTGTAAATCCGACAAAGCGGTTCGATTATCAAGATTCGAAGCTTTTGAATGGTGTACAACACTTGTATTTTCATGAATGTTTAATATGACTATTTTTGTCATTTGAATTTGGCGCTCTGCATTTCACCGGACCGCTAGCGTCCCACCGATCCCTAATAAGTTTTAATGTGGAGTTGGTCTCCCTTTGCTGCTATAACAGCCTCCACTGTTCTGGGAAGGCTTTCCACTAGATGTTGGAACATTGCTGTGCTTCCATTTAGCCACAAGAACATTAGTGAGGTTGGGCACTGATGTTGGGCAATTAGGCCTGGCTTGCACTCAACGTTCCAATTCATCCCCAAGGTGTTCGGTTGAGGTCAGGTGTCAGAAGGCTTGGTGTAGTTGGTGCAAAAAGACAGGCGCAGGACAGCAGAGATGATCCGTGAGGAAGTCCACCGACAGGTGCGACCACGGCCGTTGTGGAACGGGTAAGGGCTGTAACTTCCCTCTGGGCAGGTGCCTAGGGGCCTTGCACTGAGCGCACACCGAGCAGGAGGAAACATAAACCCTCACGTCCTTAGCCAAAGTGGACCACCAGTACCACTAAGACAGCGCACTGTCCGACCGATGCCAGGATGACCAAAGGAGGGTGACGTGTGGGCCCAATAGATCAAACGGTCACAGACAGCAGACGGAACGTACAGGCGCCCAGCTGGACACTGTGGGGGAGTGGGCTCTGTACGTAGCGCCCGATCGATGTCCGCGTCCAGCTCCCACACGACCGGTGCCACCAGGCAAGAGACTGGGAGTATGGGAGTGGGATCCATTGACCGCTCCTCTGTGTCATACATCCGGGACAGTGCGTCTGCCTTCGTATTCTGGGAACCTGGTCTGTAGGACAGGGTGAAAACATAACGGCTAAAGAACATGGCCCACCTTGCCTGGCGAGGGTTCAGTCTCCTCACTGCCCAGATTGCGGTGGTCTGGGCTTCCTCGAAAAGAAGGCACAGGGGCAGAGATTTGGTGGCGTACCCGAGCGCTGAGAGAGCACAGCTCCTATCCCAGCCTCGGACGCGTCCACCTCCACTATGAACGCCAAAAAGGGATCCGGATGAGCCAGCACGGGAGCCGAGGTAAACAGAACTTTCAGGTGACCAAAAGTCCTGTTCGCCTCAGCCGACCACTGCAAACGCACCGGTCCCCCCTTCAGCAGTGAGGTAATGGGAGCCGCTACCTGACCAAAGCCCCGGATAAACCTCCGGTAATAGTTGGCAAACCCTAGAAACCGCTGCACTTCCTTTACCGTGGTGGGAGTTGGCCAATTACGCACGGCTGAAATGCGGTCACTCTCCATCTCCACCCCTGAAGTGGAAATGCGGTACCCTAGGAAGGAGACGGACTGTTGAAAGAACAGACATTTCTCAGCCTTGACGTACAGGTCATGCTCCAGAATGTCATCAATATACAGAATGTCATCAATATACACCACTACACCCTGCCCGTGCAGGTCCCTGAAAATCTTGTCTACAAAGGCCTGGAAGACTGATGGAGCATTCATCAACTTGTATGGCATGACGAGGTACTCATAGTGCCCTGAGGTGGTTCTAAATGCCGTCTTCCACTCATCTCCCTCCCGGATACGCACCAGGTTGTAAGCGCTCCTGAGATCCAATTTTGTGAAGAAGCGCGCCTCGTGCATTGACTCTATTGCGTTGGCTATGAGAGGTAGTGGGTAACTGTACCTCACAGTGATCTGGTTGATGCCTCGATAGTCAATACATGGGCGCAGACCTCCATCCTTCTTCTTTACAAAAAAGAAGCTTGGGGAGGCAGGCGATGTGGAGGGCCGAATGTACCCCTGCCCCAGGGATTCGGAGACATATGTTTCCATAGCCGCCGTCTCCTCTTGCGACAGGGGATACACATGACTCCTGGGAAGTGCTGCGTCTACCAGGAGATTTATCGCACAGTCCCCTCGTCGATGAGGTGGTAATTGAGTCGCCAAATCGGCATATTCAGACGGAATGCGCAAGGTGGAGACCTGGTCTGGACTTTCCACTGTAGTAGCACCCTGTGAGAGTGAGAGCCCTCTGTTGCCACGAAATAGTGGGGTCATGACAGGCTAACCAGGGTTGGTCCAGCACCACGGGAAACGCAGGAGAATCAATAAGGAAGAGACTAATTCTCTCCTTGTGACCCTCCTGCGTCACCATACCCATTGGAGCGGTGACCTCCCTAATTAGCCCTGACCCTAATGGTCGACTATCTAGGGCGTGAACTGGGAAGGGCATGTCCACTGGAACAATAGGAATCCCTAAACTATGTGCAAATTATCATTCAAAATAAAATTCCCAGGTGCACCTGAATCTACGAGCGCCTTATGCTGGGAATGCGGGGAAAACTCAGGAAAGTTGATTTACAAAAACATGTGTACAACAGATGAGCCTGGTGCTGATTCACCTGGAGTGACCCAAGAGTGCCCTGCCTGCTGCCTCGACTCCCAGAGGGACCTCCCCAACACCGACCGGCAGTGTGCCCTCTGCGGCCACAGATGGTGCATGGACTGGTCCCTCCTCCGGTCGCCCTAATAGCAGCACCTCCCAGCTCCATGGGCGTCGGATCGGTGGTGCTTGGGGATGGAATCGACAGGCCCCGATCTGGATGTCCGCGGGTAGCCAGCAGGTTATCCAGCCGAATGGACAAGTTCACCAGCTGGTCAAAGGTGAGAGTGGTGTCCCTGCAGGCCAACTCTCAACGGATGTCCTCTCGCAAACTACACCGGTAGTGATCGATCAGGGCCCTGTCGTTCCATCCCGCGCCGACGGCCAGGGTCCGGAAGTCCAAGGCGAACTCCTGTGCGCTGCTCGTCCCCTGCCTCAGGTGAAACAGACGTTCATCTGCCTCTCTACCCTCAGGCGGGTGGTCGAAAACAGCCCGAAAACGGCGGGTGAAATCCTCGTAATGGTCAAACACCGCTTCTCCTTCCTGTGGTGGTGCTGGTGGAGGTGCTGGAGGGACTCCTCTCTCCCAACGGTCCATCTTCTGCAGGACGCGATCCATGGCGGTGCCGAGATGTTGCAACATGGTCGCATGCTGCTGGACGCGCTCCTCGACCTCCAATACTGGGTTGTCTGCTCCTGCTGACTCCATTCTGAGGTGTGTTATTCTGTCAAAGGCTTGGTGTAGTTGGTGCAAAAAGTCAGGCGCAGGACAGCAGAGATGAGCAACACAACGTAGTTTACTCAAAATATTCAAAGTAGTAACAAAATACCAAGCCCACTAAATGGACTGACATCGTTTTGTGCCCGGGGGCATTCATGCTGAAACAGGAAAGGGCCTTCCCCAAACTGTTGCCACAAAGTTGGAAGCACAGAATCGTCTAGAATGTCATTTTATGCTGTAACTTTAATATTTCCCTTCACTGCCCCTGAACAGGCAGTTAACCCACTGTTCCTAGGCAGTCATTGAAAATAAGAATTTGTTCTTAACTGACTTGCCTAGTAAAATAAAGGTGAACATTTTTTTTTTAAAATATTGAACTAATGGGCCTAGCCCGAACCATGAAAAACAGCCCCAGACCATTATTCCTCCTCCACCAAACTTTACAGTTGGTACTATGCATTCGAGCAGTTAGTGTTCTCCTGGCATCCGCTAAATCCAGATTCGTCAATTGGACTGCCAGATGGTGAAGCGCAATTCATCACTCCAGAAAAATGCGTTTCCACTGCTCCAGAGTCCAATAGAGGCGAGCTTTACACCACTCCAGATGACGCTTGGCATTGCGCATGGTGATCTTAGGCATGTGTGCAGATGGTGTTGCTTCCAGAAGCAGTTTGGAACTTGGTAGTGAGTTTTGCAACTGAGGACAGGCGATTTTTACATGCTACGCGCTTCAGCCCTCGGCGGTCCTGTCTGTGAGCTTGTGTGGCCTACCACTTCATGGCTGAGCCGTTGTTGCTCCTAGATGTTTCCACTTCAGCAATTACAGTTGACCGGGGCAGCTCTAACAGGGCAGAAATGGGACAAACTGACTCGTTGGAAGTCAGCTCTTCAGTAGGGGCCATTCTACTGTGCTCGATTTTATACACCTGTGAGCAACTGGTGTGGCTGAAAAAGCCAAATCCACTAATTTGAAGGGGTGTCCACATACTTTTGTATATCAGTTACATGATACCTACACTATATGAAGCCTGTGAATGTGGATGTTATGGACATCTGATATCAACCACATGCAGGGGTCAGACTGGAATTAATATTTACCTAATTGATTTGTTTTTACATTTTCACGCTATGCTTTTTCTGTGGTTGTATGACATTTTTTCCAAAATCTGCCTCCATGAATATTCAATATGGAAAATGACTAAGGGACCTTACTGATCTTCATAATAGAGATAATTACATGTAAATTTGCACAGAGACCTCGGTTTCTTGCTACTAAAGTGGTAAAAAGGACAGGGAGGAAGAGAGGGGAGAAGAGATGAAGATGAAATCAGCTTAATGATAACAGTCTCATAATAAATAATATTTAATATATATTTAACCTTTATTTAACTAGGCAGGTCAGTTAAGAACAAATTTGTATTTACAATAAGACCCTAACGACGCTGGACCAATTTTGCGCCGCCCTATGAGACTCCCAATCACGGCCGGTTGTGATACAGCCCAGGATCAAACCAGGGTAGTAGTAGCGATGCCTTTAGCACTGAGATGCAGCGCCTTAGATTGCTGCGCCACTCGGAAGCCCTAGAATGTGTGAGTGTGTGCGTGTGCATGTGTGCGAACGCGTACCCGTGCGTGAGTTTTAAAATTCACTGAAATGTCTCATATCTAACCTTCTAGCTTTTATTAAGTGCAAATGCCTTTTCAGTATCACCAGGTAGCCATGGTGTAGATCAGAGGTCTCCAACCTTTTCTAGCATGAGAGCTACTTTTAAATTCTCATACGTTTTATTTTTATTGATTTATTTATTAAATGTATTTACTAACTAACAATTATTCATAGAGAAACAATGAATTTGGATGTTCTGAATCCGTGTCAATGCTTAAATTACTGCACAAGACAATGTTTTTGTGGAATATCCCTTTTGTTCTGGTCTATCAATGTTTTTGCTGTTTTCTAAACAAAGCCTACCTTAATTGATAGATAATCATGATCTAATTCTGCCAGCAAAGCCTACTTTGAAGTTAACATTTAGAAATGTAAATAAAAATGTGTGTAGCTAGTTTCTCGCCTGCCTGTAAAAAGCTAAACTTCTTATTGAAAATCATGACCTTTGAAATAACAGCTCTTCAACCTAGGGAGCTTTTTGCAGAGATGGAAAAAAACATTCAGAATGTTTTTATTCTACAGCAGGTATTCCCAAACTAGGGTACGCATATGCCATCGGGGGTACTCCAAATAAAAATGTGATTCACATTTAACATTTTAAAAAATTATTCTCATTTTCTAACAGTCCATTTATATTTTCCAACGGGGCTATACATTTGGGTGAGTTTTTTTTCTCGCCTGAGTAGCCTCGTTTTACTGCCAAAAATAAAATCAAGCCAAAAAGTGTTCAGCGAAATAACAACACAAGTCAAATACAGATAGCCTAATCAAATAATTAACATCCAATCACATTAACCGTTACTCTCTCGCGGGAATTCCACTAACGGTTCGTATGTAGCCAAACATAGCAGCTGCTCATTCCATTTGCTCGGAAAATTGAGGCCCGGGTCCATAGAGACACATACCAGCTCGGGTCCATAGAGACACAGTACTACACCTGCACCTGTCGACGACACAAGTTGTTCTGCTTCCACGAGCACATCCAATGCTAGCATCAGTAATTATACATTTGTTGTTAGCCCAGCTAGCATGGACACTGACAGTTGTGAATCTGATGCAGCCGAAGAGCTACTGCCCCCTTACCCGGGAAAGCACCGAACAATAGACAGGGACGTTGGTCCATCGAAGAGGCGCAAATATGATGAGAACTACATTGATTTGGGGTTCACCTATATTGGGAGTAGTGCCTTTCCTCAGCCACAGTGTGTTATATGTGCAAAAGTACTATCTCACAGCTCGATGAAACCTTGCGCAGACATTTAGAAACAAAACATGCCAATTTGAAAAATAAGTCACGGGAGTTTTTTGAGGGAGAATTAAGACGCCTTTCGAGTAGTAAGACATGTTTAAAAGCAACAGATACCATTAATAAGAAGGGGCTAGAAGCGTCTTATATAGTGAGCTACCGAGTGGCTAAGACAGGCAAGCCCCATACTGTTGTGGAGGACTTAATTCTTCTTGCTGCCGCGGATATGGCTGGGACAATCCTGGGGGAATAGGCCAAAAAACTATACAGACAAAGCCTTCATCAAACAACACTGTTTCAGGACAGATCAGTGACATGGCAGGAGATGTTTTGAAACATTTACTGCTTCGCATACAAGCCAGTGAATTCTATGCGTTACAGCTGGATGAGTCAACAGAGGTGGCGGGCCTGGCACAGCTCCTGGTACAGTTGAAGTCGGAGGTTTACATACACCTTAGCCAAATACACTTAAACTCAGTTTTTCACAATTCCTAGTAAAAATCTCCCTGTCTTAGGTAAGTTAGGATCCTCACTTTATTTTAAGAATGTGAAATGTCAGAATAATAGTAGAGAGAATGATTTATTTCAACTTTTATTTCTTTCATCACATTCCCAGTGGGTCAGAAGATTACATACACTCAATTAGTATTTAGTAGCATTGCCTTTGTATGTAAACTTCTGACCCACTGGAATTGTGATCCAGTGAATTATAAGTTAAATAATCTGTCTGTAAACAATTGTTGGAAAAATGACTTGTGTCATGCACAAAGTAGATGTCCTAACCGACTTGCCAAAACTATAGTTTGTTAACAAGAAATTTGTGGAGTGGTTGAAAAACAAGTTTTAATGACTCCAACCTTAGTGTATGTAAACTTCCGACTTCAACTGTAAATGTCCATTACGTTTATGGGGGGTCAATTAAGAAAGACATCCTTAAGAGGATATTTTAAGAGGATATTTTTTAAAGTGCTGGACAGCTTTGTGACATCAAATGGACTTTGATGCGTTGGTATCTGTACTGATGGTGCAAAAGCCATGACAGGGAGACATAGTGTAGTGGTAACCCACGTGCAAGCAGTTGCCCCCGACGCCACTTGTGTACACTGCAGCATCCACTGAGAGGCTCTTTGCTGCCAAGGGAATGCCTGACAGCCTGAAAGACGTTTTGGACACTACAGTGAAAATGGTTAACTTTGTAGAAGCCAGACCTCTGAACTTGTGTATTTTCTGCGCTATGCAATGATATGGGCAGCGACCATGAAACACTTTTACAACATACAGAAGTGCGCTGGTTATCAAGAGGCAAAGTATTGACAATTTTTTTTTAATTGAGAGACGAGCTTTAAAATTATTTACGGACCATAATTTTCACTTGTCTGACCGCCTGCATGATGACAAGTTTCTCACACGATGGCCTATCTGGGTGATGTTTTTTCTCACCTGAATGATCTGAATCTAGGATTACAGTCTCTCCGCAACTATATTCAATGTGCGGGACAAAATTGAGGCTATGATTAAGAAGTTGGAGCTCTTCTCTGTCTGCATTAACAAGGACAACACACAGGTCTTTCCATCATTGTATTATTTTTTTGTGTGCAAACGAACTCAAGTTTACGGACAATGTCAAATGTGATATAGCGAAGCACCTGAGTGAGTTGGGTGCGCAATTACGCTGGTACTTTCCCGAAACGGATGACACAAACAACTGGATTCGTTATCCCTTTCATGCACTGCCTCCAGTCCACTTACCGATATCTGAACAAGAGAGCCTCATCAAGACACTGATGCCCTTTGCAATCACGTACCTATGTGAGAGTGGATTCTCGCCCTCACTAGCATGAAAACTTAATACAGGCACAGACTGTGTGTGGGAAATGATTTAAGACTGAGACTCTCTCCAATACAACCCAACATTGCAGAGTTATGTGCATCCTTTCAAGCACACCCGTCTCATTAACCTATGGTGAGTTATTCACAATTTTCGATGAACAAATAAGGTTTTATATGTAAGATGGTTAAATAAAATTAAAATGATTGATTATTATTATATTATTATTTGTGCCCTGGTCCTGTAAGAGCTCTTTGTCACTTCCCACGATCCGGGTTGTGACAAACTCACACTCATTCTTATGTTTAATAAATGTATTGTATACTGTGTGTGGCAAGCTTCCAATGGCAAAAAACAACATTTGAGAGTGAGCTGACCCTGGTGCTAGAAAGGGTACGCAACTGGAGGTTGAATGTTTGAAGGGTATTGGACTATAAAAAGTTTGGGAACCGCTGCTCTACAGCAGGGGGTAGAAAAATTGGAGTTGTACAAATCCAGAGACTGACGACCGCAGTACTGCAATTGAGTGGCCCTGACATACATGAAGGGCCCTTAGTAGGGGTGATGTAAGGACAGTACAATGACACAGCTTATGGCTCTCTTTTGGGAATTCAAGCGAGAAGAAAATTAAGGCGGAGAGTGAAGGTTCTTGCTGTACGTTTTATCATACACTACATAGTTTTCACACACAATGTTTTTGTACACACATGCAAGATCTCCTGTTCCTGACAGTTTATAGATTTATTTCATTATTCTTCAAGGCGACATTTCAAAATCCGGTGTGGGTATGTCACCCTAATTTAAAAAATGCAAGTGCATTAAGTGCATTCTTCTCCCTTCTGATACATACAAAATACTGTATGTTCCTGAAAACCATCACACCTTCCTTTTCTTGTGTGGACATCTGAAAGATAGAGGCTGTCCTCTTGATCTTCCCAGTGGGCTTAGCTAAAGAGGACCTGAAGACCTTCTCTCCTGTCCGCATGAAGGAATTACATTTTGGTTTTAGAGAGAGAGAGAGTGTGAGAGAGAGAGATACCACAGTGTGCCAACACAGCAGCAAGATGTGTGACCTGTTGTCACAAGAAAAGGGCAACCAGTGAAGAACAAACACCATTGTAAATACAACCCATATTTATGTTGATTTATTTTCCCTTTTGTACTTTCACCATTTGCACATCATTACAACACTGTATATATACATAATATGACATTTGTAATGTCTTTAATCTTTTGGAACTTCTGTGAGTGTAATGTTTACTGTTAATTTTTATTGTTTATTTTACTTTTGTATATTGTCTACTTCAATTGCTTTGGCAATGTTAACATATGTTTCCCATGCCAATAAAGCCCTTGAATTGAATTGAATTGAGAGAGCGAAAGAGTGAAAAAAGAAGGATAGTCTTTGTGAGGCCTGTCCTGTGAGAGGTGTGTTTATTAAGTAGTAGGCCATGCTCCCTACCTTCTTTCAGCCATTTCTTCATTAACCCCCCGCCCATCACTCTTTCTCCATCTTTCTCTTTCTCATTCTTCCACTAATATTTATTTCTGGGTTTCCTTCTCCGTTCTTATACCATGGAGAACAGCTACACTGGGAACCCAGGCTTAGGAGACCCCTTATCCAACCAGGAAAATAGCACAGCATACTGGATTGTGAAGGTTATGCATGTTTCATTAATATTCCACACAGTATATCTCAAAGAAATGGGTTTCTCTCCAATCCGATATTGAGTGTATTGATTTTCTTTGGTTAATTTTTCAGAGCCAAGTTGGGAAAGGGGTGGATTATTTGGAATTGGACATCAATCAGCTACAGTGAGGGAAAAAAGTATTTGATCCCCTGCTGATTTTGTACGTTTGCCCACTGACAAAGAAATGATCAGTCTATAATTTTAATGGTAGGTTTATTTGAACAGTGAGAGACAGAATAACAACTAAAAAATCCAGAAAAACGCATGTGAAAATTTTTATAAATTGATTTGCATTTTAATGAGGGAAATAAGTATTTGACCCCCTCTCGATTTCTGGCTCCCAGGTGTCTTTTATACAGGTAACGAGCTGAGATTAGGAGCACACTCTTAAAGGGAGTGCTCCTAATCTCAGTTTGTTACCTGTATAAAAGACACCTGTCCACAGAAGCAATCAATCAATCAGATTCCAAACTCTCCACCATGGCCAAGACCAAAGAGCTCTCCAAGGATGTCAGGGACAAGATTGTAGACCTACACAAGGCTGGAATGGGCTACAAGACCATCGCCAAGCAGCTTGGTGAGAAGGTGACAACAGTTGGTGCGATTATTCGCAAATGGAAGAAACACAAGAACTGTCAATCTCCCTCGGCCTGGGGCTCCATGCAAGATCTCACCTCGTGGAGTTGCAATGATCATGAGAACGGTGAGGAATCAGCCCAGAACTACACGGGAGGATCTTGTCAGTGATCTCAAGGCAGCTGGGACCATAGTCACCAAGAAAACAATTGGTAACACACTATGCCGTGAAGGACTGAAATCCTGCAGCGCCCGCAAGGTCCCCCTGCTCAAGAAAGCACATATACATGTCTGTCTGAAGTTTGCCAATGAACATCTGAATGATTCAGAGGACAACTGGGTGAAAGTGTTGTGGTCAGATGAGACCAAAATGGAGCTCTTTGGCATCAACTCAACTCGCCGTGTTTGGAGGAGGAGGAATGCT